>JAJAGP010004987.1:0-39809 GCA_025084515.1 Ancistrus triradiatus | reverse complement strand
CGTCTAATCCCCGTTTGAGACCCGTCTAATCCCTGTTTGAGACCCGTCTAATCCCTGTTTGAGACCCGTCTAATCCCTGTTTGAGACCCGTCTAATCCCTGTTTGAGGCCCGTCTAATCCCCGTTTGAGACCCGTCTAATCCCCGTTTCAGACCCGTCTAATCCCTGTTTCAGACCCGTCTAATCCCCGTTTCAGACCCGTCTAATCCCCGTTTCAGGCCCGACTAATCCCTGTTTCAGGCCCGACTAATCCCTGTTTCAGACCCGTCTAATCCCCGTTTCAGGCCCGACTAATCCCTGTTTCAGGCCCGTCTAATCCCCGTTTCAGGCCCGTCTAATCCCCGTTTGAGACCCGTCTAATCCCCGTTTGAGGCCCGTCTAATCCCCGTTTGAGGCCCGTCTAGGGCAGGATAAATTCAGCGTTGGGATTAGGACAGATACCAGAGCAGTTACGTACGAATGTTAAATAAGTCAGGAGAAGGTGGAGGTTCCAGGTGCAGTGGAGCTCATGGGGAACAAAAGCAGACGAGATGAATAGCAGAACGGGGCAGTAATCGTCGTCTGAGAGCGCCTGATGGAGGGGTGTTAGCGTTAGCGTTAGGCTGATGGAGGGTCACGGTGACTCTGCAGTGTAATGGAAAAATGAAGCGCTCTCAAAAAGCGCCTTTAGTCTGACATGCCATTTTATCCCCAGCAGGGGAGAGAGAGAGAGAGAGAGAGAGAGAGAGAGAGAGAGAGAGAGAGAGAGAGAGAGAGAAGGAAAGATAAAAAGAAAAGAATTTCACCTGGAGATGGAGAGACGAGGAGAATGAACTCAAATTTTACCTTTTATTTCCTGCAGATCACCAAAAAAGAGACCCCCTCTCTGAAAGGTTTTTTGAGTAGACATCAAAGTCGCGGTAAAACACTCTCTCCTCTCTCCTTATTTTAAACACTTTGTTTCTTTCCTCGCCTCCAAAAAAGTGAAGCTTGTGAGAAAAGGAAAAAGCAGACGAGTTAAATTTTATCTGAACCTTGCTCGAGTGCCATGCATTTCATCACAGCGTCGAGTTGACACTTTGTGACATCGCTGGTATTCCATCAAGACAGAAGCAATTGACTGGACACTAACATTTACCCATGGACCAAGTACCCTCGCTATGACTGGTTTTACTAAGGATGGGACTGTGGTGCCCTAGGTCCAGGGTTCAAATCCCACCTCTGCCAATGTTGGCTCCACGAGCCGAGCTCTTACCCCACTAGTCGTTCGGGGTAAGGGCGTCTGATGAATCCCTAAATTTATATCTCAACATCTTTGGTTTGTGGGAAGAAACCAATAAACCAGTAAGGGTTCATGTCCAGTAGGTGGAGATTAGTACACCTGCACAGTAATTGTGTGTGTGTGTGTGTGTGTGTGTGTGTGTGTGTGTTATACTAAGTGAGTTTGATAGAGCCAGTCAGTTAGAGCTGTTCTGGGATCTGTGAGAATCAGTTCCACTGAGCTGGAGATTATTATTATTATTATTATTATTATTATTATTATTATAGGTATAATTACTGTATGAGCACCAGAGGACTGCAGGGGGCGCTGTGGCTACACAGATCATCAGAGAGACCAAACAAAGGGGTACAGACACACACTCGAGACCTGAACAGAGAGAGAACTAATGAGAGAGGCTCCATCTGATCAACTCTCAATGCCTTGATACCACCAGAGTGACGTCGTAGTGTCTGGCCGCTTCACAATGACCAATCAGAGACTGGTACTGAAGTACACAGGCGATCTGTTACTTGGAGTGGGCGTGTCCCTGAGTCCTGGAACACTTTAGTCCAGGATGTTCTTTGTTCAGGTTCCAGGGGTCCATCTTCAGCATCAAATAGGTATAGGTGGGCTCTGATCTGACTGGTCCAGATGAGGTCCAGCATGTTGGCATGTTCTCCTGGGTTACTTCTGGGTACTCTGGTTACTCCTCCCAGCACAAAGGAGGCAACTGGGCACTTACATGGATTTTTTGACAAGTGGAGGATTGGGTGAATGGACAGTTGGACAGATGATTGAATGGAGGGATGGATGGATGGTTGGATTTTTGACAGATTATTGGTTGATGGATGATGGACTGATGGATGGATGGATGGACAGTTGGACAGATGATTGGAAGATGGATGATGGATGGATGATTGAATGGGTGGTTGGATTTTTTGACAGATAATTGGAAGATGGATGGATGGATAATGGATGGATGAATGGATGGACAGTTGGACAGCTGGATTTTTGAACAGATGGATTGATGGATGGATGGAAGGATTTTTGGGCAGATGGATGGATGATGGATGGATGAATGGATGGACAGTTGGACAGCTGGATGTTTGGACAGATGGAGTGATGGATGGATGGACAGTTGGACAGATGATTGGATGATGGATGGATGGATGGATAGACAGTTGTACAGTTGAATGATGGAAGATTGGATAGATTTTTTGACAAATGGGTAATCAGTGACCTTTCAGCTCCACCCCTCTGGTCTGTATCCCTGTTCTCCATATGAACTCTGTTCATTATTAGTAATGGTACGACCTGGGGCTCTCTGATTGGTCAGTTTAACTGAGTGATGTCATATAGACCCCGCCCCTGTATAATGGTTTTGCCATAAGCTATAGAGGAGAAAGGAACACGATCAGGTCATTCTAAACAGATTTATGTTAATTCACCAATACTAAACTAATCAGCTCAGTCTGATAAATTAAAGGCTTTAATTAATGGAGGAATGTTTAAATTAATTCATTAATTACATCAATTATAAATGAAAAGGGATTTAACCTTTAAAGCTGCAGCTGTTTGAACTTTAATGAAGTCTGTTAATGGAACAGTCTTCTTCTGATTGGTGTTTAGATTCACATTATTAAATTATTGAAATATGAGACTGTGTGTGTGTGTGTGTGTGTGTGTGTGTGTGTGTGTGTGTGTGTGTGTAATAGCTTGATGTAAGGCTGCAGCAGAGAGGATTTTATTTGTGGCAATGACTTGGGATTTTTCCAGAAAAGCCATTACACACACACACACACACACACACACACACACACACACACACACACACGCACACACGTCCATACAGGGTGAATTGCAATGGATTAAACTGTCTGTGTTCTGCATTTTAGCAGTCAACAAAGTAGCTCATGCTATAGCGCACACACACACACACACACGCGCACACACACACACACACACACACACACACACACACACGCGCACACTTAAGCAGAGCTGATATTTTTTTATGAGATGCATAACAATACAAAATTGATAAAAAAGATATAAATAAAGAAAGAAATAAAACAGAATATGAATCAACAACAACATATAAATAAACAAATAAATAAGCAAACAAACAAATGAATAAATCCTCGGCTCGGTATTTGGGTTTATTTTATATTTCAGTGACGCCTGAGATCAAAGCACCTTTAAATATCATATTCACGGCGTCCTAAATCTCCTCCTGTTCCCTACACTCCAGATCCACCTACACATCTACTGCACTAATGCACAACACCATGGATGTGTCCCAAATCACACAGCCTGTTCAATATCACTACACAGTGCACATAAACACCAGCATCATCACCAGTCCACTGTGGGCGTGTCCCAAACCACAGACGTTATTAACAGTGAAGGTTTTTGTTTTTCTGGGTAGAACATGGAGGCTAATGGAAGTACAGAGTGTAAGATCTCACCTGGGACAGGTGTGTGTGTGTGTGAGTGTGTGAGCGCATTGTATAATAATAAGAGCATAGTTCTACAGAGGATCTTGAGATCTTCTCTGGATGATGATGATGAGATGTTGTTGTTGTTGTTGTTGTTGTTGTTGTTGTTATTGTTTCGCTGTAATCATGATGCTCTCCGAACTAATTCCTCTGAACTAATGAAGGTGTTTAACAGTGAGAGTGTTTTGGTTGTTGGTTTGTTTGCGGTTTTGTTGTTGTATTTGTTGTTGGTTTGTTTGTGTGTTTGTTTAAGGTTTTGTTTGTAGTTTTATTAGAGGTGTGTTGGTGGTTTTGATTGAGGTTTGAAGTTTATGGAGGTTTTCTTTGTAGTTTTATTGGAGCTTTATTTGGTGGTTTTGTTTGAGCTAGTGGAGGTTTGGCTCTGGTTTTGTTGGAGTTGTTGCCACATCTTCTGGTGCTCCATACCAGCACAGGTCATGATGGAGAAGGTTCATGTTTGCTGCATCCACTTAGGAGAACCAGGTGAATGTCTGATGTTATTTTAGGATGTTCTCACTCGGAGGACCACTGAGGTATCATTTTTTGGAAGCCACCTCCATCCTTGGTTCCTCAGAGAGCTGATACTTCCTCAAATCAATTTATGACGGACAGTGGATGGAGGGTGGGATCACAGAGCTTTGGGTAATGAGGAGAAACCTGAGAAGAACATCAATTTAGACATGGTGGTACCATAGTGTTTGGCCTGGAGGAGGTCCGGAGGTTTGGTCCTTGTTAAAGTCTACATGTCTAACACATCCAACACATTGGCCTCAAGAACAGACTGTTCACTCACCATCTAATCCATCCCAGAGCCAGGATACGTCCTCAGGGCCGTGCTTAACATCCAGGACTCTAAGATATCTGACGTTTATCGATGGGGGTGAATCACTGCCTCCTGTCCCTATCAAGAAACTGACTGAACCCTACAGTGTAGAACCTGGGTCATATAATTTGTGGTGAACAACCTGGGGTGTAGGATGTGGAGAGGAGAACTTAGGCATGGAACATAGAATGGAGAACTTGCGTTGTAGAATTCAGGGTGAAGAACCTGGGGTGTAAAACCTGAGGTGAGAGCCTGGGTTTTAGAATTTGGGCTGAGTGTGATTTTTGGATCTCTGTTTCTGTTCTTGTTCTTCTCATTCTTCTGCAGCACCTCAATTATAAATGTCCATCAGCTTAACGTTTCATAATTGATGGTTTTAGCCGCACTCTTACCCGTCTGTGTGTGTGTGTGTGTGTGTGTGTGTGTGTGTGTGTGTGTGTGTGTGTGTGTGTGTGTGTGTGTGTGTGTGTGTGTGTGTGTGTGTGTGTGTGTGTGTGTGTGTGTTGTGTGGCGTGTGGTGTGTGGTGAGTGTGGTGGTGTGTTTGTGTGTGTGTGTGTGTGTGGGTGTGTGGTGTGTGTGAGTGTGTGTGTATGTGTGTGTGAGACAGTTAAAGACAGCATGACTGGAATCCAAATAACGTTAATTACTACAGCGTTCAGTACAGGTTGGCATGAAATTCCCGTCTAATGACCAATTATGGATGGGCACGTTTGGTCAGGAGAGAATGCCAGCTTCTGATTGGATGATAATTTCCTGATGGATAAACGCCTGGAGTTTTTATCTGATATTGTTGTGGCGATCATTGGTACCGCCAACATCTGTGAGTGTGTTTGGTTAGTGTGCCTAAGTAACTTTATTCGGATTTCGTTTGCAGTGCATCATGGGATCTGTAATGCTGTAACCCTGCCCAAATCAGGACGGACCACCAAACCTTTTTTTAATCACGTCTCAAACCTCAATCAGTAAACTTATTGGTGTATAATGTGGATTTTAGTCATACTTTAACCCTGCGATTCCCAGTCAGGGTCCCAAGGGGTCCGGGACCTATCCCATGAAAACATGGTGCGGGCGTAACTCTGCCCTGGATGAATGCCAGTCCGTTTTTGTTGATCCAGTGCCAGGGCATGATGAAAACTACAGGCCTCCTCTGCCTCAGACACAGCCAGTTTATTTGGTTCTAAAGCACTGCTGGGACTTGAACTCGGGTCCTGGTTGGGGTTCTGGGGCATGAGAGCACCGTTCCACCCGAGTGCCCGATATATACCAGTCAATTTAAATTTAATTCAGTTTTGTGTTTATTAGAATAAATCAGGTCGTATTCATCAGCCGATCGATTCAATCAATCAGATTGATTACATTTATGTTTATGTTCTACAGCGCTCTGTGTGTGTGTGTGTGTGTGTGTGTGTTGCTTACTCATACTTGATTTATTCACCCGTTCACTCGTCTCTCGGTCACACACTCTGACCTTACAGCAGTGCTCTGTCGATTCCAATTGTCCTGCTCCTAACAGAGTAACACACACTTCTATGTGCATACACACACACACCTATACACAGTCCTACACACACACACATACACACACACACACACACACACACGCACAATGGGGGAGGAAACAGAAATGACTGGAGGTAAGATAAAGTAGGGAAACATTGACCTGGGATCAGTGACTGGAGAATTACTGTCTGCACACACACACACACACACACACACACACACACACACACACACACACAACGCAGTACATTTATCAGCTGGCACAGTTTGTCCAGCACTTTACCCTGTGGCGTTGCCCCGTGGTCCTGCCGGTGCTGTGTGATGTCTGTTTGGTACTTTTGGTGGCACTGTTACTCCTCTGGGTATCTTCCCACGTCTCTGGTCGTCTTCTTGTATTTGTTTTTAACTCTGATTTGTTTTCGTGTCCCTCTGTTTGGGCCACCTCTCTAAGCAGCTAGTTTCCAGCTCCATTTATTGTAGGCAGATGAGGGTTTCTTTTCTACAAAGTCAATTACAAATAGCCTATTGTATTGGTAACGTGGTAGTTTGCAGGGTACGATCTGGTTATGTTCCAGAAAACCCATCGGTAGTGGATTGTATCGTAAACTGAAGGGTTTAGAAAGACTGTATCACAGCGCAAACACTGAAAAAAACACTTCAACAGTTATCAAATCTCCCACACAAAGCTTGTTTTATGATAAAATGTTGAATATCTCCTCTAATTTATTCAATAGCGTATTGGAAGTGAAAAACAAAATGGTTAGTCTCCCGGCGCTCAGCCTGGCATCTGCGGGATCTGGCAACCCTGAAATGAACCGCAGCAATCGCCAAAGGCAGCACATGCTGGAGGAAATAATGGAATGTAAATAAAAGAATGATAATGGTGATCTGATTGCTGAGTGCATGGTACAGTCTGATTTTCCGAAGCCATCTGGGGTTACCAAGTGAGCCTAATCGCTCGGGTACCTCCTCTGTTCTTCCTCTGATCACCTGATGCCCTTCCTTTAGTCATCTTTTTGGACCTTTGGTCTTGCTGTTGATCATCTAGTATTTTTTCCCTGACCCCCTGATTCTTGTGCCAGTCTTCATTTCTTGTGCCCTCTGTAGCCGTAGTCTACTGCCACATGTCTCTGTCCTCCGTTGGTCCTCGTGTCCCTTTGGTAGCCTTTGGTTTTCTCCTTGTGTATCTTTCCTTTCTCCCGTGTCCCACCCCCGGACCTGCTGATGGATGGATGGATGGATGGAGTGAGGGGAGCAGATGTATTTATTCTACGTGCTCTTGAGATCTGCTGCACATTTCAATTTGCAGTAAATGAGCTACGACTCGGTGAAGTGACAAGTCCTTCATATTTAATCCGGGCGCTGTCACTAACGGATCTCAGGAACCAGCTGATGCTTCGACAAGGTTGTATGGTTTCCATCTGAAAGCAGATCACATTGCAGTGGTGCAGCTTGGACAGTGCTGGGTGTGTGGGTGTGGGTGTGGGTGTGGGTGTGGGTGTGTGAGTGTGAGTGTGAGTGTGAGTGTGAGTGTGAGTGTGAGTGTGAGTGTGTGTGTGGGTGTGGGTGTGGGTGTGGGTGTGAGTGTGTGTGTGGGTGTGTGGGTGTGGGTGGGTGTAAAGGGATAATAGTCTCACAGGACATTTTCCATCAGGTCCTGACTTCTATTTGTACCTGTCTGTTTCCCGACAGCTTCCTCTGACAGGTGTGATCTCTCTGGGACTCTCCTGTGTGTGTGTGTGTGTGTGTGTGTGTGTGTGTGTGTGTGTTTCAGCCTAGGTATGATTGCTATAGATAAAGACGTAACAGTGGAAATGGACACCCTGTCCAGCAGCAGCATTTGAACCAAATCGGTTTATATCCGTTTCAGCTTGATGGAGAACATACCAAAGTCTGGTACACAAAGGGTGACTTCATCACCTGTACGTCTCTGTCTCTGTCCCTCTTCGCCTCTCTCTCTCTCTCTCTCTCTCTCTCTCTGCAGCTGTTTTCAGGATCGTTCCTCCAGGTGTTCCCACCAAATCCCTGAACAAACCTGGACCAGCATGAGCCACCTGCTGAATCTGATCACTTGACCAAACAGTCCTGAATTTATGATGCAGAGTTACGACTGGACCCTTCTGGACCAACAGCTGGCAGAACATGATATATAAGGTCTAGAAGGTCCAGAGATGGTGAATAACGAAGGACATTCATTAATTAATTACCACAAGAGGGCGTCCAAGTGCTTCCCCTATAAAATAGCCCTACCCTATAAAAAGGCTCACAGAGACTACTTTTGGGGAGTGTTCCTCGTAGTGAGAGGAAGACATTTTTCCCAGTTGACAGACTTTGAGAGGGCTCTGACCAGCTGTTAGGAGGTGCTGGGAGCAGGGGTTGATGAACAGGCTCCCGAGACGGAGACCCCCAGCAGAGAGGATCGTTTGATCCACCAACCTAATGTAGGACGAGCAGCTCCTACCGTTTGGTTATCCACCATCCAGACACAGGGGGCGCCTTCACTACACACCCCTGTCTCTGCCCGGACCATTTCCAGAAGCTTAGCAGAAGGAGATTTGTTGTCACGGCGTGTCCCGTTTTGTCCTGCCTTTGTTTGCAGTGGCATGACCAGAAACCTGAACTGTATGATCGTTAGCGATGACTCCAGGTTCTGTTTGGGATCCAGCGGTTGGGTTCGACTAGGGAGGCCTCATGGTGTGATGATCTGGGGAGCCATCGCATACGACACTCCGTCACCCCTAGTAGTGATACGAGGGACACTAACGGCTCACCCAATGCGTTTCCTCTACAGCGAAACCTGAATGTACGGTTCCATCCAGCACTGCAGCTTTTACATGTGCTCTAGCATACCTTCACATTTCCCACAATGCACTGCGGGATGTGAGTGAGTGAGTTTTACCCTACCGCTTGTCCTTCCTGGGCACTGTTGCACTCAGAGCCAGATCCAGTCAGTCAGTGCCAATCTGATTAGCCTCACGGCGTGTAAGAGCGGCGCGGCGTGGCGCCAGGGACGAAGCGCTGGCTCTTTATCGGCACGTAGATCAGGACGAAGCAACGGAACAGGTCCAGCATCGACCAGAACCCAAAGAACCTCTGCCAACGTCCACAAAAAGCAATCAATCAGAGAGTCCAGGGGCCGGGCCTCAGGATGAGTAATGGATCACCGAGAGGCTGGGAACTGTCAACAACAGGAACTCCCTCAGGGAAAGCAATCCATCAGCCAGAGCCAGGTATCAATCAGCTTTATTTGTTTTTCCTTTGTCTTTTCTTACCTTTTTTCTTACCTGTTCATTTTTATCTGCCCTCTCTAAACAGTACATTGGCCTGGTTAAGACTCGGTCTGGTTTCGGTCTCGTCCTCATGTGGAATCCGTCTACTTAAACCCAGAACTGCTGCCAACAAAAAGTGAGGGGCCGGGCCTCAAGGTGAGTAATGGATCACCGAGAGGCTGGGGACTGTTAACAACAGGAACTCCCTCAGGAAAAGCAATCCATCAGCCAGAGCCAGGTATCAATCAGCTCCAGAGTGGGCGTGTCTCAAAAAAACATTCCCTATAGAGGTGTGGAATGTGACAGACCTGTAATGCACAGATCTTCAGTTCCTCTAGGGGGCACTGTTGCTACACGGATAAATCCTGTAACACTCCAGACCGACGCTGCCTGAGGAGCCAGACTGAATTCTTCATCTCTCACAGTGTTTTACACGCGCACACACGCACACACACAAAACACGTGTGTGTGTGTGTGTGTGTGTGTGTGTGTGTGTGTGTGTGGTTACAGCAGGTGTATTATTGTGTTGCTGTGCAGCTCCTCTTTCTCCGTCTCTGTCAGCCATCTTTATCTCTATCCCCCCCCCCAAAGGTTCCTCACCCTGCACCCTCCAGGACCCCCGGACTTGTCAGCTGCACCCTCCTCTTCCTCATCCTCCTAAAACTGGCTTCATAACGAGAGGCGGATCTGAGGGAGCACAGTAGCTGATGCAACAACCGGCAAAAACATCTGCAGCAAATCCAGCACAGCCGAGCTCAGCGGGATGGTGGGGGGAGTTTGCATGTTCTCCTCGTCTCCTGGCTGCAGCTGTAATACCAAAGGTGTCAGGTATGAGGGAGTGGGACTGTTATCGTTATAACATGAATCCGGTCATGATGAGAGGCATGTACAGAGGGATCACTGTGTGTGTGTGTGAGTGTGTGTGTGAGTGTGTGTGTGAGTGTGTGTGTGAGTGTGTGTGTGAGTGTGTGTGTGTTGTTTGAGTGTGTTGTGTTGGAGTTGTGTGGTGTGTGGTGGTGTGGGTGTGTGTTTTGTGTTTTTGTGTGAGTGTGTGTTGTGAGTGTTTTGTGTTTGTTTTGAAGTGAGTGGTGTTGTGTAGTTGTGTTTGTGGGGGGGAGGTGTGTTTGGGTGAAGTTTGTGTTTTTTTGGGTTCAGTTGTGTTTTTTTGTTTTGTGATTTTTTTTTTTCATTGTTTTTTTTTCTTTTTTTGTGCTTGTTAGACCAGTTGTTTGTGTGGGTTGTTTTTTTGTTTTTCTTTTTGGTGGTTTCTTGTTTTTTGACTTTTTTTCTTATTTTTTTTCTTTCGTTCCCTGTTCACAACAACTGCACTTTTGTTCTTTTTTTTTCTATTGTGGGTTATCTTTTTTTTTGTTGGTGTGTGGTGTGTTGTTTGTGTGGCAGTCACAGTTATAACCTGTGCTAAAAAAAAGAACTAAGGCGTCCCTGGGGTGAGATTTAACATGCACAAAAAAAACACAAACACATCTACACACCACCACACACACACACACACACACACACACACACACAGACACACACACTGATACACACACAGACACGCTGATACACACACTGATACACACTGATACAAACACACACTGATACACACACAGACAAGCTGATACACACACTGATACACACACAGACACGCTGATACACACACTGATACAAACACACACAGATACACACACACAGACACACTGATACACACTGATACAAACACACACTGATACACACACTGGTACAAACACACACTGATACACACTGATACACACATATATACACACACACACTGATACCCACACTGATACACACACACACTGATACACACTGACACACACACACACACACTGATACCCACACACACACTGATACCCACACTGATACACACACACTGACACACACACACACACACACTGATACCCACAGCCACACAAAACTGAATACACACACTGAATAACACACGACACTGATACAAACAACACACAAACACACTGATAAACCCACACACACAACTGATACCCACACTGATACACACACACTGGACAGACACACACACACACACACACTGATACCCACAGTCATACACACACTGATACACACTGATACAAACACACACTGATACACACACACCCAGTTATTGTCCCTAGTTCAATTCACTCCTGAGACACCACCCTTGGGGATTTTGCATGTTCTCCCTATGCCAGTGTTATCCCGGGTGCTCAGGATTCCCCCAACAGTCCTCAGGTAAATTGGTGTCTCTAAAGTGGCTCAGTGTGAGTGTGAGTGTGGTATCGCTGTAATCTCGGTCCTGATGTGTGAATGTCCCAAAAGCAACATTAAATAAAATCAATAAAGCCCATGCCCTTACACACACACACACACACACACACACACAGAGACACACTGTTATACACTAACACTCTCTCTCTCTCTCTCTCTCTCTTTCTCTCTAAATCAATTATTTCTGAAGCAATAAGCGATGATCTTGAGGTTAAATCAGACATCTCTTCTTCTAAGAGACATGGATTAATAGTTTATTATCAATTAGTATAATTAATCATCTAATTAAAGAGTTAATTAAAGACCTAAAGACCTCCATCCTACAGAGAGAGAGAGAGAGAGAGCAGGACCTCCTGAAACTACTGGACCTGAACACCAGCACTGACACTACTGCCTTCTGACTTTCTCTGTCTGTGTGTATCTGTGTATCTGTGTGTGTGTGTGTGTGTGTGTGTGTGTGTGTGTGTATGTGTGTGTGTTGTGTTGTGTTGTGTTTTGTTTGTTCTGCTCCTGATGAATATTAATGACAGTAGATGGAGGACCGGAGGATGAGATGAATGAGGGTGTGGAACCGAGGATTAGAGGGGGAACTGAAGAAGTGTGTGAAGGAATTAGATACAGAGCTGCACTGAACACACACACACACACACACACACACAGAGAGCAACCAAACAAATGTGTCCTGATGGCTGCTATGTGAATTAATGTCAGAGTTATAGACTGCTGGAGAACAGAGAGTGTGTGTGTGTGTGTGTGTGTGTGTGTGTGTTTGCTGTTTTTCTTTCGTTTCCTGTATTTTTCTTTCTTTCATCTGTCCTACACTGTATTTTTCTCTTTAGTTTGTACATTCTATTTACGTCTTTTCACTTTTTGTTTGTTTTTCTCTGTCTGTTTTTTAATGTCTATCTTTTTTGTGTTTTTTGTGTGTTTTTGTTTTTTTCTCACTTTTTCACCCCTCACATTATCTTTCTTTTGTACATTTTTATTATCTTTTATATTACTTTTTATTTTTTTTACATTTGTGTAAATTTACAGCATTTAGCAGACGCCCTTATCCAGAGCGACTTTCATTTGGTACAGTCTCACAGTCCAAGCCATTGTGGGCTGAGCCTTGCTCAGGGACCCCACAGTGGCAGCCTGACAGAGCTGGCATTTAAACCCTGGACCTTCTGGTCCATAGTCCAGTACCCTAGCCCTAGGTCACCACAGTGGTGGTGTCTTTGTCCTTCCTTTGGCCCTCTAAACAGTACATTGGCCTGTTTAAGGCTTCAATCTCGTCTCGGTTTGGTCCTCATTTGGACGTGGTTAGTAATATACATCATGTATAATGCATGATAATGAAGGTAAAGCGAATTACAAAGTAATTTTATTTTCCCATTTCCTTGCATTTATTCTTGTAGGATAAAAAATCTTAATCTGGTCTCGGCCTTGGCTACAGCACTATCATACAAGATCTCCAAACTTCATCAGTAGAAGGACGCCCTGTAGATCAGAGACGTCCATCATGGACCTGCTGTTACTGTAATGGGAAAACCCCGAGGATCAGCGACAGCTCACATCCACAGAAGCAGAAGCAGAACCTAAAGCTCATCTGCAGCACCACTACTGACTTCTACCACAACATCAGAACCAGAACCAGAACAATCATTGAAATTGTTGACCCGGAGCTTCATCCATCAGATCTGCATCACCAAGCAGCACAGCCAGCCTCCAATCATGGAGGGTCTAAAGCACTGACACTGGACTCTGGAGCAGAGGAAACATGATCTCTGGGGTCTGATGGATGGATTGGGGTGTGTGTGTGTGTGTGTGTGTGTGTGTGTGTGTGTTTCACACTCCGTCTCCTCAGACCAGTGGAAGGTAATTATCATTTTCAGCTCTCAGTGAAACGTGTGCACACACACTGAGCTGTGAAATGGAGTTTCTCACGTATGTGTGTGTGTGTGTGTGTGTGTGTGTGTGTGTGTGTGTGTGTGTGCTCACTCAGGCATTTAGGCATTTCATCACACCCTCTTGTGTGTTTCTTTCATTTTTAGCTGTTTCTCGGTAGCATTTTTCTTGTCACATTCTTCTGAAAGTGTATTAAAAACACACACACACACACACACACACACACACACACATACATGCAGGGAGGTGAGAGCTTCCTGCTGCTTCCTAATCGGCTCTGACACACTCGGGACTGTTTGTGTGTGTCGTGACTTCAGGAGCTTTTGGAGAGGCTGAAATTCAATTAGAGATTAGAACAGAGAGGAGCCGCCGCTGCCCCCTTCTGTCCATCTTCATTAGAGCCGAAAGTATGTGGACACCTTACACCCAGCATCATCCTAACCCTACCATACCCACACTCACCTTCACTTCAGCTTCTGGAATGGTGCTGATGCTACACTGAGGCTGAGGCTAAACACCATAAACACTCGTGGATCTTCTGCTTCACATTCCAGTACCATAACCATTGCACCAAAGAACAAACCTAGGGCGACAGTGGCAAGGAAAATCCCTAACTGTTATGAAGAAGAAACCTCGTTAGGACCAAAACTCAAAAAGAATCCCGACCTGCTTACAGCCTAGATGATAATACAGTATATAAGAACTAAACTAAATGACTTAATTAATATAGTAATAGTGGAAGTAAACAGAAGCAGAGAGAGCATATGTAAGAAAAATATTAGTCTAATATACAAATATATAGACTACAAGAAATTAAAGAGTGTTTATTAGTGTGACTGCTTACAATATGTGCTTTAGTTGTTTATGAGCTTGAGGTAAAGTCTGCAAATCTACACACACCGAGCACTTTATTAGAAATACTAATACAGGGACTAATATTCCCCATTGTAGCCCGACTGCCTCAAGGTTGAACCAGTTCTTGGTGCTCACCACAGTGATACAGAGAGGTTCTGTCAGTTCGAACCCATCTCTGTTACAGACTGATCTGTGTGAGAGTCTCAGGAGATCAGGTGTTATAAAAAGAGTAACAGTTAAGTGATGGTCAAAATCACTGAGATCACATTATTTCCCTGTTTCGATGGTTGATGTGTCTGTATGAGTCTCAGGTTAGGGTTACTGTCTCTCTCTCCCTCCCTCCCTCCCTCCCTCTCTCCCTCAGCTGGTTTTTTGTGTTCCTTTTTGGACCAAATTTTATTTTTCACCTCCTACGTCTGATCCAAGTGTGTGTGTGTGTGTGTGTGTTCTTGTTCCATCCCCGGTGGAGTTGAGCTTAATTGTTGGCTCTCAGGTTCGGACTCGGGCAATCCATCAAGTGTGTGTGTGTGTGTGAGTGTGTTGCTTCTATGTCTGACACTTGGTGGTGCTGTGGTATCACTGAGAGCTTATATTGAGCGCACACACACACACACGTTCTCCAACAGGTTAGCTCATCCCCTCACTGTAGCGCAGATGCTACGTGCTAAACCTTACGCTAATCACCATGCTAATCATCCACACTGATTGAGGCGTTAGCTTCTGTGTAACTGACAGACATTAGCACTCCTTCATCCCGTTAGCATGATAACTATTACAGGTGCTATGTGATTAGCATAATAGTGCGTCAGTTAGCATTCTGATAACGTAACTAATCATGTATAACGATGTGGTCTGCTATCCTGTGTTGTTCTAGAGTTCTGATGGTATTAAACATGAGAGTGAGGATCTAGATCTAACACACACCTGCTTATTGATTAATTGACTTTGTTAGACCTGTTTTAGGAGACTGTAGCCCTCAAAGCATTCTCTAGCTTCCCCCAAGTAAACGCGCACTGTTAGCTTAAGTCGTCTGTAGTTTTTCTTATTTATTCTCTCTAACTCTCTGTGTTATCTGTCTCCGTATTCACAATGTAATGAGGTTTGACGCACTTCGACCTGAGGGTGGCGCTGCTGCCCCATAACCTTCCTAAAACTTGAACCTGAACGTTTTTGGTTGTTCTGTGCCAGGCTACGGCTCTACTACACGGCTCTTCTAAAATGGGCAAACACACAAATGAAAACATCTCAAATACAGCCAGTACATCTAAGATCTCATTGTAAACTGTTTAAATATTATGATTCATCAACCTGTTTCTACTTTTAGTTCTAACAATGCAAGTAAAATTGATCTACAAATACAAATACAAATAGATTTCTCATAATGAAAGCAATATGATGTATTTACTGGATTTAAGAAAATCCTTATTCTGCTAACAAAATCAGATTTATTTTGGCAGGAATTTACTATTTATTTATCTATTTTGGCAGGTACTTTCACTTTTGGTTTATGTCTTTTTTATTGGGGTTTTAATTGCTCTTTGCTCTCTGGCTGGGCATGTGTTGGACTTTGATTTGTTCATACAGTATATCCCTATGAAAATGAATAAATATTTAAATTGAGAAGCTAATTTTTCTGCTGTCAAATGTCACGTTGTCCAAAATATTTAGTCCCACAGGTTATTAAATGTGAGCAGCTACAGCTCAGGTGCGGATTCACTGAAGCTTTCTTAAGAAAAATGCTCACAAAGGTTCTTAAGACAGACTCTGAAGAATGTTCTCGTTCGCAAATATTATCTTAAGAAAGTCTTTGTTGTTTTCTAACGTGGTCTACGTTACATTTTACAGCTTACAATATACGGAGGGAGACAGATTCTGAATTTGTATTTACTGTTATTTCTGTTATTTAGTTTAATCTGCTCAGAGGAAAACATCAAACCAAGAAATAGAGAACAGAAAATATGATATTTACTATAAACTTTCCTTATGTAGAGAACTTTTGTATTTTAAGGAAGACCCTCACTCGAAAGGCTTTTAAACTTTTTAAATTGAAAGTATTTGTCCTTATTTCCAATAACTAAACTGTTTAAAGTTTCAGTCTTTACCTTCAACTCTTTTAACCTAAGATAAGTGTGAGGATATCATAAGGTTAAGAAAACATGTAAGGACATTTTCAAGAATACCACTTGTTCTTGGAATTGTTCTTAAGGAAAGAGTTAAGAAACAATCAGACAATTCTTAAGAAGTTATTAGAAGAATAATGTTTTCTACAATAATGAAGTTAGGAAATAAACACATTTAAGAAGATGATATAACAGTGAAGGAGTACATCAGTCTTTGTGTGTGTGTGTGTGTGTGTGTGTGTGTGTGTGTGTGTGTGTGTGTGTGAGAACACACCTACTGAATTATTTCCCAATAAGATGCTCTGCTAATTCACAAACATAATGAGCTACTGCATTTTCAATTAGCCTTAACTTCTCATTGTCAATAACGCTGTGTTTGTGCGTGTGTGTGTGTGTGTGTGTGTGTGTGTGTGTGTGTTGTATACCAGAGGGACAATGCCATCCATTAGACAGATTATTTGAAGCACACACACACACACACACACACACACACACACACTGAGTGATAGTGTGTGGTCTCAGATCTGTCAGATTTTTATGTGATTTCTTTAATCTGATACCTTTAATGGTGCACTGTAACTGTGTGTGTGTGTGTGTGTGTGTGTGTGTGTGAGAGAGAGAGAGAGAGAGAGAGAGAGAGAGAGAGAGAGAGAAGAACTCTACTGCAGCAGGTTCATGTAGTTATGCTGTAGCTCTTTCAGCACTGATGTTCCATCAGGCATTTGATGAGGAACTGTTCAGAATCCAGCAGAAGATCGTTCCACCAGCAGAGGGCGTTATAGAGAGGAGCCTTAATGCTTCTCAGACTTGTTGCTTCAGAGATGGTGGGTTGGGTTCAGAGGTTGGCATCGGGTTCAGAGGGTATCTAGTAGACCATCAGGTCATAAACAGGCTTTCTGAGGGTTTGCACCATGGCACCTTCTGGTATCTTCAGGTTTTCAATATGTTCTCTCTCTCTCTCTCTGTCTGTCTCTCTGTCTCTCTCTCTGTCTGTCTTGTGCTGAGGTTCTTGACTTTACTGCAGGTTGTAAAACACGGTGTTGGGAGGCGAGCGATGAGGACGGTTCCTCATAAATCGTCTTTATTAAAGAGCGAGAGTCCAGATGCTTCCTGCAGCAGTGCAGATTCAGCAGGATGGAAACCTTCAAACCACCTTCAGCTGACGCTTCAGACAGCTTTATACACTCTGAGTGTGTGTGTGAGTGTGTGTGTGTGAGTGTGGTTATTTGCTAGTTTGTATTTTGTGTTTTTTATTTGTGTGTTTTATTTGTTTTCATATTGGAACTGGAATGAAATTACCATACAGGACATTCATTATTTTGTCTCTCTATCTGACCCCCCCCCCCTCCCCCCTCTCTGTCTGTCTCTCTCTCACACACACACACACACACACACACACACACACACACACACACACACACAAACACACACACACACTGGTGTGTAGATGCTGAATAATAAAGCTTGTAAGCTGAAAAGGTCATGGAGAACCCGTACACATGTACACAGTTATGAGTCCAGATCTTTCTCTTCTCCACCTTCTCATTAGTCCAATCTTCGCTCCGTCCAGGAAGTTCCAAGAGCCCTGGTCTGCTAAAAGACCTCAGTAACTCTGAGACATGTGGCCTTCAAAAACAGAGAGCTCTTATCCAAATCCAATATTATTCTGATCCAGCAGGACTCTTAATTTGAAACCTTCTGCTTGGAGGAAGTCCAAAGACAAGAAAGTGGAAGATGTTTTTGGTTAAGGTCTGGAGGAAGGTGTTTGGACCTGGACATAAACCTGAACCACCTAAACCTGGATTAAACTTGGGATTTTGGGCTTTGGTGATCCAATGAGAGATCCAAGGTAAGTTTTTGACCCTTTTTGACATTCTTGTGAGATCTTTAGATGTTAGTTTAGAAAAGCTCTAGTAGATTTGGGGATTTGAGTCACAGGACTTGACTCGAGTCAGACTTGAGTCGCAACTGTAAGGACTGAGCTGATAAAAGACGCAATGAGTTTGCCTTAACTTAGAATAGAGACTTGAATTGACTTGATTTTTATTAAATATTTGAGATAAATAAAGAAGGCACATCAACACAATGTCAATAAACATTAGTACATAAACGACACCAAAACATCTGTAAACAGTAAACATCTGTACCAAAAAAACTACAATCCAGCTGTAATTAAATACTGTACATGATCTGAAATCTAAACTCTTCAATACTGAAATACATCTTGGCTCACTTTGTTTTTGCTTTGGACCTACAAAACCAGCGTCCGTTGGAAGAGAGAAAAGCTAGGCATGTTAGGGATTTTTTTTTTTTAAACATTATGGGTGATTTCTGTTTCAACCCACCAGAACGATAAATGACTATCAAAGGGATTTTGAGCAGCACATTATAACCGGCTGTTCATTTTGTGTTTTCTATGTTCACATGGGCCTTAATGGTATTTAAATGTGAATAAAAATGTTTATTTTTAAAAATGGCATGTTTGTTACAAAAGAGAATTGAAGCGTACTTGTTCTTATCTGTCAGTATTCATTTCTAAACATTCATAATTAAATCATTTGAATACATTTTCATGTTTTGATGTCGTGTCAGTAATATATTTATACATTAGGCAATATATTCTTTATTTATTTTATAAAATTGGTTTTATTTGTAGACCATCCTGATGTACAGTAGTGTGGAAAATATTAGGAGACCCAATAAAAACTTTTGTCTTCCTTGACAAGCTTAAAAATACAGACGTTTGAGCTTTAGTTTGGCGTGTTTAGTTTTATTTCCTCCTTCTCTCAGTGTTGTTCAAATGATGATCAAATGTCCAGGTGTTTAAATAAGTTTAAAAAGTTTTTTTAGTTGATGAGGAGTTTGACAGATGAGTTAAAAGTCCAAGAAGAAATGCAGCAGTGTTTATTAATGTTGAAAATAAAAGTCAGCTCTTTGGACTGATGTAAATATTTAAACTGGAATGGAACTGGAACTGTGATGGACTCGTCTAGGGTTGGTTCTCACTTTGTACCCCGAACTGCCCATTAGGCTCCTGCCCTCCGTTACCCTGAACCGGCGGGTATAGAAAGAGAGTAATATAAAGTAGTGTTTCTGCTCATGCCCCTAGCAGGACTTGATGGTACTACAAGATAATAAAATCGATAAAAAATAAATGATTTAGTTGTATTATATTAAGCCCAAACTCCACATTTAGATCTGAATCTTCACTTGTTTTGGACTCTGGTGGTCCTGCTGTGTCTGGTATGTTTTGGAAGCTCTTGGTTTGGTCCTTCAGACGTTCCTGAGTCCTACCCTGTAAAATCTCCTCTGGACTTTCACCACACAGGTCCTTCACTGTTATTTGGAACTGGGTATTAGCTTTAGATTTCCTCTGTTGGTGGGTCTGAGTATAGATGTGGAGAAACGTTCTCCTGCTCTCCTGTATGTGTGTGTATGTGTGTGTATGTGTGTGTATGTGTGTGTATGTGTCTGTGTGTGTATGTGTGTATATGTGTGTGTGTGTGTGTGTGTGTGTGTGTGGTTAAACTGCACTAAGTTCCTCTTCTGGAAGATCGGCTCCATATTCATTCAGTAGATCTGATCACGCTCACTCAGTATTTTAGCTTTTAATAACAGAGATTTGATTAGACTTGATTTGTTTTATTTGATATTTTCCATACTGACTTTGAGTCTCTTCTATGTGTGTGTGTGTGTGTGTGTGTGTGTGTGTGTTAGATTGATGTCTGGAACATTTATTCAGTCTGAAGCTTTAACCCCGTGAGACCAAGTGTGATAGAGAGATGGCGCTGGCTCCATTCTGACTGGCACACTCTCTCTGTTTTTATTTATCCCCGATCTGGGTTGACTGTAGAGCCCAGTGTGGAACATCTCTCACACACACACACACACACACACACACACACACACACACACACACACACACACACACACACACACACACACACACTCTCACTCTCTCTCTAAGGCTGGGCCTCAGCCCTCTGTGGTGCCTCCAGGGATGATCAGAGGAGCTTTCAGTGAGCTCTGAGATTACTAAAGATCTCTGAGATTACAGGTACCAGAGGTACAGGGCTTAGGAACCGCAGAGGAACCACGGACTGGGATCACCCAGGGACTGGGGCTGGGGGCTCTGGGTCTGACTGTTACTCAAACCACTTCAATACAGGGATTAAACATCTATTTAAGATCAATAGATTTATGATTAATCATTATATACATACAGTTGAATGATCATCTATAATTAATACCTCCTAGATTATAACACTGCAAACCTGACCAGCCTGGCGTAGACTGGGTTTAGATCATTTTGGACTGGGTTGGACTGAGTGTATCCAGTTTAGACCGGGTTACACTTAGTTTAAACTGGTTAGACCGAGACCAAATCAGTCCGAGTAATGCTGGGTTCATCTGGCTTTCACTTAACCTGGATTAATCTGGGTTTAACCTTGGTATACACTGGAATTTAATGGAGTCTGACTGGGTCGGACTGAGCATAAACTGATTTAGCCTGGGTACATGTTAGACTGAGTGAGACTAGGACCGGGTTTAGACCAGGTTTGACTGGGATCGTCTGGGTTTGGCCTGGATTTAATCTTCGCAAAACTGAGTTTAGAATAGACTGTTTAGACTGAGCTTAGACTGAGTTTGGACCAGGTTATACCACATCTAACTGGGCTATACTGGGTAAACCCATTTCAGACTGTATTCAGACTGCGTCAGACTGGATTTGGTCTGGAGTAGACTGGATCTAGACTGGATTTATGCCAGGTTATACTGAATTCACCTGGGCGATGCTGGATAAAACCACTTCAGAATGTAATTAGACTGGGTCAGCCAGTTTAAGATTATAAAAAGGAGGGTTTAGACTTGGACAGACTGAATTAGACTGTTCAAACTGAGTTGGACTGGGTTTAGCCTTGGTTTAAGTTTACGAAAGCTGAGATTACACTGGATTAAACTTGACAAAAACATTATATACTGGTATTTAGACTGAGTTGGATTGGGTTTTAACTGGAATAGACTGGGTTTAAGTTTAACAAAGCTGAAATCTAGCCTGGTATTAATTGAGACAGATTGTTTAGACTGAATTAGACTGGGTTTAAGCTAAACAAAGCTGAGTTCAGACTGGGTTAGACTAAATTAGACTGTGTGTTTATTATGTGTAAATATATTTATCTGTACTGTGTGTGTGTGTGTCAGTCAGTGTTGTGTATTTAGTGTATGTGCCTGTGTATTTTTGTGTGTGTGTACCCCATGTTCTTTCAGTCACGCTCTGTGTGTGTGTGTGTGTGTGTGTGTGTGTGTGTGTGTGTGTGTGTGTCGGAGGATTAAGTCAGGATTCAATTAAGTTGGCGCTGGTGGGAGCAGCAGGGGAAATCAGTGTGAGTGAATACACTCCTCACAATAATCTGTCCACACACACACACACACACACACACACACACACACACACACACACACTGAGTGAGACAGCAGTTAATGTGTGATTAATTGATTTAGTAATGAATTAGAACAGTTGGTTGTAACTGATACACCGGGGGCACTCAGAGGGTCGGCATGGCATGGCATGTTAAAGGGGCATACAGCATGATGGGGGGCACATAGGGGGGCTTCTCAGGGCAGAGACTCTTCAATAAGGGCCTGAATGAGAAATTAAACTACGCTCAGGAGTCCCACAAGGGTCAGTCCTGGGTCCGAACCTTTACTCTATGTACCTGTACCCGACTGTACCCGCTGCTCCTCTTCTTGACCCACCTGGGTGCCTGCGTTACCTCGACCGGACCCTGAGGGAGTTCCAGATAGAGCTACGATGAAATTAAGAAAACAAATGCCAATTCTGCCACATTTCTTCATCTGCTATTTCTCTTTCGGTTTTTCGTTCACATTTATTTCTGCAGCCTTTCTGTTTTCATTGGTTTTTAATTTTTTTCTTTTATTCCATCCTCATATTGATCTGTTTTCCACTATGATTTCTTACCTAACGTTTTCACTCCTTATTATTTAATTTTTCTCTTTATTTCTTTCTGCCATTCTCATTTTGTTTCAGTCATTCTTTTTTCCCCATCTGACCTTCTGTTCTTCTTTATTTTTTATTTCCTCCTGTCGGCTTTCCTTACTGTTTGTTTTGTTTCCTCTGTTGTTTTTCTTTCTATTTTCCCCGTCTTTTATTTCTTTGTTTTATTTCATGTTTTTTTTACTTTAATCTTTCCTCACATTTCTTTCTGCAGTCTTTCTTTATTTTTAGTTTAGTTTTTTATTCTATCCACTTTTATTCTGTTTCATTTCTGTCTTCACTTTTTCAGCCTTTCATTCAATATTTTAATTTTTATATTTCTTGCTGTCATTCTCATTTTAATTTCGTTCAGTCATAACACTTAGTGTTATAATCCATTTATGAGGTCATTTCCTGTTTATGAGCCTGTCTCAGAGTGTAAACAGGAAGTGCAGAGTGTGTGTGTGTGTGTGTGTGTGTGTTAGTGTTATAATTTTTCATTAACGTAGCCGCTGAGTTTAAAGTGGCTTTGTAGGTGTGTGTGTCTTAACTTTGACCCTCATTAGCAACACACTCAGCAGCTCTGAGATCAAGCCAACTGGATATTGATCTGTCTCTCTCTCTCACTCACTCACTCACACACACTCACACACACACACACACACACACACACACACACAGACAGAGGGAGTGTGTGCTTGAAGGTCAGAGCCTCTGGGTGTGTATGGAGTGTGTAATGTTATGCAGCAGCACGACTGCAGCTCCGACCAGGTTCATTTAGTGCAAACCTTCAACCTGCTCACCATCCATTAGACACAAACATCTGCAGCAGCCTCCCTCCAGATGTGCAGACAGACAGACAGGGAGAGAGACAGACAGAGAGGGTGTATGTATAACAGCAGTCATTAGGGGGCGCTCTGGACTCACACATTCCTCACTCACACCCTCCTCTGTCTAATACTGTAACGGAGCAGCTCTCTGTGTGACTCTGTGTGTGTGTGTGTGTGTGTGTGTGTGTGTGTTAGTCTGTGAGTGTGTCTGTTTGTGTATTAGTCTGTCTGTGTGTGTGTGTTAGTCTGTGTGTGCGTGTGTGTGTGTGTGTGGTAGTTTGTGCTGTGTGAGTGTGTGTGTGTGTGTGTGGTGTTAGTCTGTGAGTGTGTATGTTTGTGTATTAGTCCTGTATGTGTGTGTGTGTAGTCCGTGTGTGCGTGTGTGTGTGATGTGTGTGTGTTAGTATGTGGTGTGGGGGGGTGGGGGTGTGTGTGTGTGGTTAGTGGGTGGAGTGTGATGTTTGTGTGTATTAGTATGGATGTGTGTTGTGTTAGTGTGTGTGGTGAATGGTGGTGTGTTGGGCTGTGTGTGGGTGTGGGGGTGTGTTAGTCCTGTGGTGGTGGTGTTGTTTGTGTATTAGTCGGTCTGTGTGGTGTGTAGTCTGTGTGGTGCGTGTGTGTGTGTGGTGGTGTGTTGTGTTAGTATGGTGTGTGTGGTGTGGGTGTGTGTGTTAGTCTGTGAGTGTGTCTGTGTGTTGGTGTTAGTCGTGGTCTGTGTGTGTGGGTTAGTGTGGGTGTGCGTGTGAGGAGGGGAGTGGGGGTGGGGGGAGAGGAGGAGCGGGCAGTTTGGGGGTTAGTATGTGTGTGAGGGTGTTAGTAGGGTGGGTGATGTGTCTGTGTTGTGCGTGTGTGTGTGTGTGGTTAGTCTGTGTGTGGTGTTAGGTGTGTGGTGTGGGTGGTGGTTAGTCGTGAGTGTGTCTGTAGTTGTGTATAGGGGGGGTCTGTCCTGTGTGGGTGTTAGTCTGTGTGTGCGTGTGTGTGTGTGTGTGTGTGTTAGTCCTGTGTGTGAGTGTGTGTGTGGTGTGGGTGTGTGTGGGTGTTAGGTCTGTCTGTGTGTGTGGGTGTATGAGTGTGTGTTGTGTGTGTGTGTATGAGTGTGTGTGTTGTGTTAGTCAGTGTGTGTGTGGTATTAGTCTGTCTGTGTGGTGTGTGTGAGTGTAGGAGTGTGTGTTTGTGTGTGAGTGTGTGTGTATGTTAGTCAGTGTGTGTGTGTGTATTAGTCTCTGTGTGTGTGTGGGGTGTATGTTAGTCAGTGTGTGTGTGTGTATTTAGTCCTGTCTGTGCTTGTGTGTATGAGTGTGTGTTTGTGTGTGTGTATGAGTGTGTGTGTTGTTTAGTCAAGTGTGTGTGTGTATTAGTCTGTCTGGTGTGGGTGTGATTTGTGTTATGTAGTGGTGAGTGTGTGGGTGTGTGAGTGTGTGTGTATGTTAGTCAGTGTGTGTGTGTATTAGTCTGTTCTGTGTGGGTGTGTATGTTAGTCAGTGTGTGTGTGTGTATTAGTCTGTCTGTGTGTGTGTATGAGTGTGTGTTTGTGTGTGTGTATGAGAGTGGTGTGTGTGTGGTGTGTTTAGTCAGTGTGTGTGTGGATTAGTCGATTGTCTGTGTGTGTGTGTTATGTTAGTCAGTGTGTGTGTGTGTATTAGTCTGTCTGTGTGTGTGTATGAGTGTGTGTTTGTGTGTGTGTATGAGTGTGTGTGTGTGTGTTAGTCACGAGTGTGTGTGTGTATTAGTCTGTCTGGTGTGAGGGTGGTGTGTGTATGTTAGTCAGTGTGTTTGTGTGTATTAGTCTGGTCTGTGTGTGTGTGTTAGTCTGTCTGTGTGGTGTGTGAGTGTATGACGGGTGTGTTGGTGTGTGGTGTGTGTAGTGTATGAGTGTGTGTTTGTGGGTGTGTGTGTGTGTATGTTAGTCAGTGTGTGTGTGTATTAGTCTGTCTGTGTGTGTGTGTGTGTTAGTCTGTCTGTGTGTGTGTGAGTGTATGACTGTGTGTGTGTGTGTGAGTGTATGAGTGTGTGTTTGTGTGTGAGTGTGTGTGTATGTTAGTCAGTGTGTGTGTGTGTATTAGTCTGTCTATGTGTGTGTGTGTTAGTCTGTCTGTGTGTGTGTGTGAGTGTATGAGTGTGTGTTTGTGTGTGTGTGTGTGTGAGTGTATCAGTGTTTGTGTGTGTGTGTGTGTGTGTGAGTGTATCAGTGTTTGTGTGTGTGTGTGTCTCACCACAATTTTTGTCTTGGTTTGTTTTTTTTATTTCATTATGCGATTGATTTGTTTTTTCCTTGTTGCTTTTATTTTGTTTATTTTCTGTTGTCACTGTTTTTTACTTTGCTTTTTCAAGTCTTCTTGTTTTATTTTTTCTCATTTCTTTCTGTCATTCCATTTAAATGTCATTCAGTCATGCTTTTTTGTCATCTGACCTTCTGTTTTTCTTTTCTTAGTTTTTTCTTTCCTTCTGTCTGTTTTCCTTTGTCATTGTTTTGTTTCCTCTGGTGTTTGTCTTTGCACTTTCTCCATCCTTTATTTCTTTCTTGTTTATTTTTTCATCTTTCCTCACTTTACTGACTGCAGTCTTTCTTTCTTAGCTTTTTAATTCCATCTTGCTAATGATTTTTGGATGTTTTTATTTGTTTATTTTCTATCTTTATTTGCCTTTACCTAGTTTTGTCACTCCTTTGTTTCATTTTGTTTCTTTCTGCTTTCTATCTCTCATTTTTCTTTTCTTTATTTCTGTTTCCTTCTTCTTGACCTTTTTTTTCTTTCTGGTTTGAGCTCTGTATTTCTGTTGTTCTCTAGTTATTTTTGGATGATCTGCAGGTGATTTGAGCCTTTCAGAACAAAGAAGCAATTCCTTTTCATTCACTTTACTCCATACATAGAGGCAGAATACAGCCGGCTGTGTTCTAAATCAGTGATGTACACTATGTAGGGCCCTTTTTATAGGTTATGGTGAGACAATAGTACAGCGGGCTGTGTCCTAAATCAGTAATGTACACTTCTTAGTGCCTTATTTGTAGGTTATGATCATACGGAATACAGTAGGCTGTGTCCTAAATCTGTAATGTACACTCTGTAGGGTCCTTTTTCCTAAATCAGTACTGTACACTTTGTAGTGCTCTTTTTATGGGTTATAGTAATACAGTATACAGTGAGCTGTGTCCTAAATCAGTGATGCATACTATGTAGTGTCCTAAATCAGTAATTTTCATATTGTAGTGTTCTAAATCAGTAGTGTACATTATGTAGTGTTCTAAATTAGTAATGTACATTTACTAAATTAGTGATGCAGTGTCCTACATCAGTTATGTACACAATGTAGTGACCTAAATCAATCATGTTCACTATGTTGTGTTTTAAATCAGTAATGTACACTATGTAGTGCCCTTGTTATAGGTTATGGTAATATAGACTACTGCGGACTGTGTCCTAAATCAGTGATGTCCCCTATGTAGGGACCTTTTTATAGGTTATGGTAATACACTAATAAGGGCTGTGTCCTAAATCCCATCCTCCTGATTACCTCTGTATGAAGCCCTGCACTGTGTGGGCGTGGGTGTGAGTGTGCCCCCATTTAGCCCTGTGCAGGACAGAGGGGGATCGGACAGTGTCTGAGTTTGGAATAAGTTTGTGCCCCCGTGTATCTCTGTATCTGTGTTCTGTGTGTGGTGTGATGTCAGTGTGAAGCTCCCTCACTCTGATTGGCTCGGGCACATTTTGGGCAGCCAATAGTGGTGTGTGGGTGGGGTGGGGGTGGGGGTGCTGAGATGAAAAGAAAGATTTGGTAACACACACACACAGACACACAGAGGGTTTATGAGACCTGTTGCGTTATGTTTCTCTCTGTGATGTTAGAGATTAAACACAGAGCCCTGTGATCTTATCATCACACACACACACACACACTATTACCATCCATTACATCATCGCCCTCTTTCTGTGTGTGTGTGTGTTTCAGTTCACTGTTTATGGCACATAAACACCATCAGTGCACCGTGGGCGTGTCCCAATCAACACACCATATTCACTATACAGTGCACAGTGGGCGTGTCCCTCTCCACATCCACCCGTCCTTTCCCTGTAAGGTGCAGATGTGCTGCAGGTCTGAGTAGAAATAAATCCTGTGGTGTTTCTGAACCTCGTTACTGATTCAAACTCCACCACAAACTGCTGATTGGTAATTGGCTCTGTTGCCATGGTAACGCTGATGAATGTGATGGGAATGAACCAATCAGATGATTGAGGGACAGGAAGAAAAGATAAAAACATGAGAGTAAGGATGATCGTGTGTGTGTGTGTGTGTGTGTGTGTGTGTGTGTGTGTGTGTGTGTGTGAGAGAGAGAGACGGCTTTTTTCTAGATTTTTCATCATTTAGGTTTTGTTTCTTCTGATTTGTATGGAATGAAACACAGCCCTAGCTGAGACAGCAGGGGGCATTAGGGCAGGAGGAGGCGGGTAACAGGGAGGTGCGGGTCATAGCTGCGTCTGATCTCATGAGTCTTTCTGAATGTGTTTATTATTTGCATAAAGAAATGAAAAGGAAAAAAATAAAGAAATGAAACGCAAAGATAGAAAAGAACAAAGGGAGGAAGAAAGAAAACAAAATAGAAAAGAGAAACTGAAATAACAATGAAAAATACAGAGAGAAGACTGAAAAGAAAAACAGAAAGAAGAAAACATAACATTACAAACACAGTCGAACCAAGTTGAAATAGTATAACCCAGAATAACCTCAGTCCAAATCCTGTCTCTGAGCAAAAGCCAAAGAAAAAGAGAAAAGTAGAAGAAAAAGTGCATCAAAGAAAAAATGCTGGAAATATAAAGGAAAAAAGAGAAACAGGAAAGAAATGAAACAAAACAGAGAAGACAAACTGAAATAAAGATTGAAATTTCAGAGTAAAAGTGAAAAGAAAAACAGAAAGAAAATACAACAGGTATAAAATAGTAAAAAAGAGAAACTTATGAGAGAACTTGTGCCTCAAAGAGAATGAATACCGAGAGGATTCACTGAATCAGAAACGGACTCACGGGCTGGTACATTAGGGAGTCTGAGTCAAACGATTCTCTGAATCAAACACTTGACTCTTTTTCCTGATTGGAGATGAAATGTCGTTTCAAACCTGATTAAAGCTGTCAGAGAGCAGCTTTAATTCACTGTTAGATTTGATAGATTAATCATTGATTAACTGGTAATAACTGATCTGATTGTAGGATTGATGAGCCTGATGAACTTTTATGGTGTTGTATTTTGTTTTGTAGTTTTTCTATACAGTTGAAGTTTTTTATATGTGTGTATCATGTCGATATTGACATTCCAGCATGTAAATGAGCACCTGTGTGTGTGTGTGTGTGTGTGTGTGTGTGTGTGTGTGACCTGACTGCCAATTAAGCAGCTTTGTTTCCGTAGAAACACAGTCATGTGTAAAATGCTAATGAGTGAAGCGCTTTATCTTTCAAAAACCTGCGGCCACAAAAAAAGATGAATCATTAAAACAACAAAATAAAATAAATTAAAATTAAAACAAAATAAAATACTATTAAATAAATAAACAGCTTTTATCATTTTGGATAATATTGGTGCCCTTTTGATTCATTGAATCATTTGTTCAGACTGAGATTTGCTCTTCTCTTGTTCAGTGAGTATTTAGTGAATTATTTGTACGGACTGAGATTAATTTTTAGTTTTTGTTCAGTGAGACATTTTCATTCAATGAATCAGTTCTTTCAGACTAAGATTCATTCCTTTTTTCTTCAGTGAGTCATTTTGATTTAGTGAATCGCTTATTCAGACTGAGATACACTGTTTTTTTTTTGTTTTGTTTTTATTAGTGAGTCAATGTTTGATTCAGTGAATCATTTTTGCACCACATGAGACACTTTGTTATTTATCTAAATATAAAGAATTTGCACGACCTCTGCAGGAGTAAACTGTACTATTCATACTGATTTTGATGCAGAAGCTTAAATAACGTGAAAGTTTTGGCCCCTTTTTATTTGATCCTCATGTGTGTTTCTATAAGGTCTTACAGATCTGAATCAATTGTAAATGATTCTTTGCTTACATTTGTCCATCCAGAGGTCGTGTAACGTCTTTCCGTTGAACCAGGGGTGCATAAACTTTTTCTGAAGACTGTTTTGCTGAGTTATAGATAACTGTAGGTAACTGTAGAAAAGAAAGGCTGAAGAAAGAGAGAGGGAATTCGTATGTAGTTCCATCTGATTCATGAATTGACTCCTGGATGAATCATCAGAGAGATGTTTTTACTTTTATTTTATTCAGAGTGTTCTGATTGATCAGTAATGATGTCATAGTGCACTAGGTAGGGATTAGGGACAGATTCTACACATGGCAAAAAAACACCTAGTGGATTGGCTGCCAGGTTACCATAGCAACAGGGAGAAAAAGAGACTCCGCCCAGAAAGGAGAGCTGATTAGAAGTGTATAATTGATTCACAGGCACGTGTGTGTGTGTGTGTGTGTGTGTGTGTGTGTGTGTGTGTGTGTGTGTGTGTGGACACCAGTTTCTCTCTAAAGCTGTTTTCATCAAAAAGCATCCCTCTCTCGCTCTCTCTCACACACACACACACACACACACACACACACACACACACACACACAAACACACACTCAGTCCATGGTGGTGTAGTGTGTGAGCTGCTGCATCAGTGAGTTATTTATTTATTTCTGTGCACTATATAGGGTATTATTATTATTATTATTATTATTATTATTATTTATTATCCTCCTCCCTACCTAGTGCATCTCTTGAATTAGAATGGATCCCAATCCTGCAAGGCTCCCTAGTGGACATAGAGTGCATTACATAGAGTGTATAGCGTGTGTGTGTGTGTGTGTGTGTGTGTGTGTGTGTGTGTGTGTGTGTGTGTGTGTGTGTGTGTGTGTGTGTGTATACATACTATAAACAGACCTGGGGGTGGGTCCATGGTCCATGGTCTGTTTTTAGAGTGTTTCCTAGGTTTTTAGTGTCCGGCCTTTAGTTTGTATCTTCCAGGTTTAGGATGTAGCTTGTGTCTTAAAGCTGAACCCTCTGTGTTGTGTGTAAGAGTGTGTGCTCTGTGTTTAGGCTATAATCGGTTATGATGTTTGCAGGCTGTGCCTTTTGGTTTTAGGATACAGCCTCGAGGGTTTTTAGTGCATCTTCTGTTGGTAAAGTGTTTTTAGAGTGTGTACATTTATTTAGATTACAATCCTCTGTTTTTAGGACATTTCTTTTGTTTCTCGGGTCCATCTTTTAGGGTTTTGACATTGAATCTTCTGTCTTTAGGGGATGATTACTCTGCTTCCGATGGATCCTCTGGTTTTAGAGTGCATCTGCTGTTTTTAGGGTATATCTTCTGTTTTTAGAATATTTCCCTTTGCTTTTAGGGTCCATCTTCTGTTTCTATGTTGAATCTTTTAAGTTTTTAGCGGTTGCTTACTTTGTTTTTTGATATATCTTCTGTTTTGAAGGATGTGTTTTTGTTTTTAGGGTCCCTCTTTAATGGTTTTTATGTTGACTCTTCTGTTTTAGGGTGTATCTGCTTCTTCTATTCTGTATCTTCTTATTTCAGGATGCATGTTCTGTTTTTAAAGTGTATTATCTGTTTTTATGTCCTTGAATCTTTGAATCTTCTGTTGTTAGGAGTTGCCTACTCTGTTTTTTGAGACATTGTCTGGTTTGAGAGTGTATACAGCTAAAGCATTTTCTGTTTTAGGGACCATCTTCTGTTTTAATGCTGAGTCTTCTGTTTTGTAGGGGTTTTATGTGTCCTCTGGTTGTAGAGTGTATCTCATGTTTTTAGGAGACATTTTCTGTTTTACGGTGCAGCTGCTTCCTTTAAAGTTTGTCTTCTGATTTTAGAAAGTATATGTCCTCTGGTTTTTGGAGAGTGCGCTCTGTTGTTCTGATGTGTCTGCTTCTTTTAATCTGAAGCTGGATGAGTCTTCTGCTTTTAGGGTGTGTGTATCTTCTCTTTTAGGACGTACCCTCATGTACCCTGACTCATTAGGAGGAATGTAAACATGCTACAGAAATACATTTTAAGAGGGAGTACACATTTAGACTGGAATTCAAATTTACAGCAAAGCTGTAAGTAGAGGGGGAAAAACCCAAATGAGTCTTTATTTTGACCCAGCATTCCTTCCTTGATTCAGTCTCTTTAGATTCAGGCACCAACTGAGTTTCTCACACACACACACACACACACACACACACACACACACACACACTGTAATACCCGTCACTCCTGAAAGCCCTCACACCGATAGACCGAGTGCCATTACCATCTCAAAGAGAACAAAGAACATTGTGTGTGTGTGTGTGTGTGCAGTCTGATCTAGTTCAGTTCGCAAAAACACTGATTTGTTAAACGATTCAGAAACAAATTGATTCTTTCCGAGTGAGTCATCTATGTGAATCAGTTTAAACAAACGATTCTTTGACTAAGTGTACGATGAGTGTACTGTGTGATTGTGGGTGTGTGAACAGGTATTAGTATACCTGTGGGAACCTTATGTCCCCAGAAAGTTAAATAAATAAAGATCCTCTGCTCATCCTGGAATAGTCTGACAGTTCACAACTTTGCTTTCAAAAAGTGCTTGTTTACGAAAAAAGCAAACAAGGTTAAGGTTAGGGTTAGGTGGAGGTGTGGCTAGAAATAGAAATGAATAGAAAGTCCTCGTAAGTATCTGTATACCAAGACTGTGTGTGTGTGTGTGTGTGTGTGTGTGTGTGTGTTACTGTATGATCACAGCTGATTCAGAATGATGAATCAATGAGATTCAGATCGGTTTTAAGATTCAGCAGGTTTTAAGTTCAAATCCTTCAGCCAGGTGATCAGGGAGGCACTTGTGTGATCTTATATACTGTAGGTATTAAGGGATTAGCACTTTCTTGGTTTAAATCTTACTTAACTGACCGGTACCAGTTTGTTCATATAAATAATCTAAGGTCTAAGCTCTCAAAAGTGAAGTATGGCGTGCCTCAGGGGTCAGTGCTTGGCCCGCTTTAACGGTGGGCCTTGAGGTGTCCTTAAGCGCTCGTTCCTCCAGTTCCAGAATATGGCGTTTTCCAAGTCAAAGGTCAAATCAGAGCTCAACTTCATCGGCACTGTGACTGGAGTCCAGTCCCAGTTGGCCCAGAAACTGCTCCCGATCTTCACAAGAGTTCCCCGGCTGGAGGGACTGGTACCGTGGGCTCCTCTAATATGCCTTGGTGCCCCGGTCATCAGAACTGAAGTCCATGAAGTGGTGAGAGCGAGTGGAGCATCCGAGAGGCTGTGGGCAAGTCCTGTTTCTGTGGGCTGTAGGGGAAAAGTCAGCTCTTGGTACTGATGGAGGGCTTATGAGCATGGAGTGGCCAGGAACAGGGCTCGGAGGAACACGTTTGCTTACGATTGGGTACAAGCCTGTTATAGACTTGATACTGGAGCTTCTTCAAGTGCTTCACCACAGGATGGTCTGTGCGACGAAAAACAAGTAGGCAAATTTGTAACACGGCACACCCTCAATAGTCGTACCTCGTTATCTGGCCATCTGGGTGTGTTATTGCTAGTTTTGGTGGCAGGCGAGTTTGCTGACATGTTTACTGACAATCCTACTGATCCATACAATCAGACTTAATGTACATAACATGTACCAGGTTCTACTCATTTCCATCCGTATCTTTCGCCCAAAACGCAACTTGAACAAACAAGAGAGGCAGAAGGGGGTGTGGCCAGTAGCACCGCTCAGTAATACCGTACAGAGACCCCTGTCAGTAGTGTTAAAGTGACCACCTACCAACCGGTTTTTATTGCTGGCAAGACATTTGTCACATTTCAAGAATGGCGAGGCGAGAGCTGAGGTTGGGCTTTTGAGGAAGTGCATGGAGCCAAATTCGTCCGGCCATCACAGATGTGAGATAACGAGGTTGGACTGTACCCTACAGGCGGAACCATGGTTACAAAATGTTTTCTGCATCAACCATAATAATCAGCGTAGTCAATATCAGGGTACCTAAAAAGATAGCCGATAGGCCTGTGACAAAGTAGCATCATGCGGGTTCTTCTTTCAGGTTCGCCTTCCACACTTTAGGCCAGTCCTGAGAATGAACATTGTGGTCAAGGTTCAGTACAGGCCCATCAATGTCACGTTAAGAAATCTAGGATCATATTTTACTTCACATATCTTGTTCATATTCTAATATATTTTTGCATAAAGAAGCCTCTGCTCTTGTTCTTCAGGTGTTCACAGTTCGCAGATGATGCAAACTTTCTGCAAGAACAATCAATATCTGAGACGCACAGAACTGGGTAGGGTTACCCAAAGAAATCCCATGAATACTAACTCAACAGAAATCACACGCAAAAAAAAAAGCACTAGTAATGGCAATAAAATGTCCTATCTGCGATAAGTTTGCAGCTGCAAAAGAAAAAGGTTAATGCCTGGCTGCCAGAAACCATTCGTCCTCTCGCTCCACTCTTAAAACGAGTGATGGTGTCCTAAACTAGTACCGCCAGGAGACAGCACGATTACCAAAGCCACAAACACAGAAGTGCTTTTGCATGTGCAGAACAGTGAACACGTATGTGAGAAAGTGTTTCAAAATGCTTTCGTTTCCGTGGCCACTCGGCCATTCATGTTCCATGTGGCTACTGAAGGCATATTGAAAACGGCGCCCATTGGATCATTTCACAGTCTCCAGACTTATACAAGCATTTCCTAACCCTGCAAACGTTTACGCAGGTATCAATAACACGTTTTTCTTTTGTACTGGTGTGTCCCCAATTACACATCGCCAATAATTAACAAAAAGTGAGCTCAAAGTTTCGGTTTCAGTCAAGAATTTTAATTGGGTGCATTGCTCAAAACCACAAAAAGGCAAAGATGAAGAGCTGACCTGTGGGCTTGCTCCTGTGCCTGATCTTCGCGTTCCATCTTCCTTTGAGGCTACATGCACTTCAGTAAAAGATTTTAAATTCCCTTGCCATCTATCCAACATCATACTTTGAAGGACATCACCACATACTTGGTGGTTAGGTCTGCAGGCACTTTCACCAAATTTTCACTAGGTTGTTAGATGCCTCTTGATTAACAAGCTTGCATGCACCCAAGATGCAGATAGAAATCGGATTGCTCAAACCACTTTACTTCAAACCACTATTTTAGCCACATCTACAAGACACATCTGATTACCAATACCACAAGTAGTTTTTAAACAGTCTGTCACTACTGACACATCTTGACTGTGATCATCTCGTCTTTGTGCATCATGAAATTGTTTTTAAATATTGTGAGAAGATGTTTACCATAATCCCCCACCCCTATCTAACACAATCCAATCACTATCCAGATACTAAATGCATGACCACGTGTGAACAAGGTCAGAGAGACACTGACATGTCTACAACTAGTAAGTAATAACTGAGCAAGTGGTAATTGAGCATTGTGGGTGCAGGACAGGAACCGGGAAGGATGAAAGTCAGAGGGACTAAGGTCCGAGAGGCCAGGGGATGTGTGTCTTCGTAAGTGCTGGATATAATTTGATACGAATTCAACCACACAAAATAAAGGATACAGCATCTTGTCTGGCTCGAGCTATGATCAGGTTCTCCATCATCTGTCTCTGAATGGAGAGGGTCTGTTCCAGGAGAAAGAGAAATTACTATATGAAACATATGAAGTACATATGAATCTCATACACAAAACCTATGGATGAATGGCATACATTTTTTTTATTCTGCAAATTGTAATATGACTCAAAAAAGGCCAAAGCCAGGTTCACTAGTTCAAACGTCACATGCCACAACAGGATAAACACAAGGAGGGATGAGGGTTACTGTGCCTATCCCCAGTGACCACAGCCATTTGTTTAAAGTACAAGTCTTGTTAACAAACGCTGCCATCTGGCCTTTTGTCAACATGGACCAAAACAGATTTGGCCATACGGTATAATGTAATCCCCAGAACTAGCAAGATAAACCTGGAGCAGTCTTTTGCTTTACCATCAATACCATGATAACATTTAGGAAAATACTACACATTGGTTATTTTTATGTACACCCAACAAAAAATGCAAACTATACAAGTCAGATGCAACTGGTGCACTGAAACACTAGATATTTACATAATGCATACACATCAACACAAATCAATTTTGATCCAGAAATACAATTCGTGCAAATATTCTTTCTGTGAGGTCTACTCAAACAGTTGTCCAAGGGAGCTTTGGCAGGAGATAGGGTCTAACAAAACAGTTCCACATCTTTTACCGATTTTCTAAAACTTGTTTAAGTAAATATCGGAATAATGTCATGGTGTGTGTGTCGGTCGAAGTTTAGGCACCTTTCCAGAGGGTCCTTTTTTTTTTAATAAATGTGAGGTCTAAGAACTTAACTGATTTAATGGACTTGTTCCAATCAACCGGAACACCTGGAGTAAACCCACACAAACACAGGGGGGATCAAACCACTTGTGCCACTGTGCTGGCACACAGAGAAAGGCAAATGTGTTCTCTTGGCAAAACAGCAACACGTGCAATGTTTTAAATAAGGCTGTATTAAAAATCATTCCTGAGATATGACTTTTGTTTCACTGCGCAAGAAAATTTAATTACCTCAATTGTTTCTCCCCTGCTAAAAAACAGGCATAACGTTGGGATTTGGTCAATCAGGAAGACCATAGTCCATGTTGGTCTAGTGTAGGTTCACCTGGTGAACTTGCATGGTCAGGCTGGTAAAGTCGGATGACAAAAAGTGTCCAAAACATAAATGCTGGTAAATTCTTTAAGCAGGGTCTTGAGCAGCTGATTAGGTTACACAGTTACATTCGTTTTTACACAAATACTTTTGCCCATTTCATCCTTCTGGCTTCCTCTATAGATATGCATTACTTGTTTACATAAACACTCCAGGACATAAGTTGGAAAAAAAAACCCAAAATGGCAAAATATTATTGTTGAGACCATTAAAATATAGCTTTTAATGTTCTCAACAACTAATGATCGGTCAAGATAAACTTACAGACAGCTTTTTACAGAATGAAGAGTCAACGTTGGTCCAATCAATGGTAATGCCTTCAAACAGTTGATGAGTAATATATGTTAGAGTTCATAACTGGAGCCTGACCAAGCTACAAAAAAATTGATGGACTCAAGCCACTTCTTGGTAGTCTCTGCAGTGTGAGCTGGAGCATCGTCTTGTGCTCTTCAGAAAACAACTTTTTACACTGTGATAAGCAAGCCTTCCTGCAATATTTCCCTGTACTCCAAAGCATTAAACTGAGTTTTCTAGAGATGCATTCACCTTTGTATTTCTCAACAGATCCTCCATCCTCTCTGGACAATCACCATGAAACTCAACTCATGATTCATTAGTTAACACAACCCTGATGAACCACTCTCTACCAAACTTTCCAAATTCTACCAGAAAATTCATTCTGTCCTCGATGTTTATCTTGGGAAGCAATGGCTTATTAACACACCTAGACAAAACCTGCATTAGACAATCTTCTGGTTATTGTTCTTCTTGAAAGAGACTTTGAGGTCTCAAATGCTGGCTTTTATTCCTGCCTTTGACCAGAACAGTACATTTCAGCATGTGGTCACCTCTTCTTGAAGAGGCTTTTGGGAAAAATGGGAAATTTCTGTGCGTTTAGGGCCTAATACATTTGACTTCTGACAGCAACACCTGCATTTTTGTAAATTTTTTTGGAGCAGATTTTCTCAATTGCTTTCCTTGGAACTCACAAGATTGCATATCGTAGCTGTCTACCTGTAGATATCGGTCACTCCTGGTTACATAGAAGAGCTTGCTTTCATACTTCTGACGGGCTGCATCAGGTGTGGCAGATAAGCTAACAGCTACTCTTTTAACAAAAAGAGACTAGCTGTTAAATTTTATATTAAACTTTGTAGTTTTATCTTAAGCCTACAAGTGAAACCCCCCGTTTCCAGCTGTATATTTACATACACAAACACGCGCGAGCCTCGAATGTTTTTGTTAGCTTTTTTGCAAGTTACGACAGTCAACCATGTCCAGAGCAATAAAACTGCAAATAGCTCTGTCAACTCTAACAGTTCTTAATTTTAGACAAAAACCTTATCGATAAAAGTGTATCTGTTTATCGTTGGTGGGCCCTGAAAAGGACTATAAGCTAAGAAAGTTAGCAACAGGGCAGAAACTTCCAGTAGGAAATGCTTTACGCCTCGAGACCAAGCCCATTACGTTCATTTCTGCCAGTGTAGAAATTTGAACGCTACGTGATCACACATCTCCAACTTGGCACACGATGAGCTACACATCTAGTGGTGTTTGCTTGAAACTAATCAGATTTAGGTAACGAACTGGTCAGGTAGGTAACTGACAGTTACAAAAAGCGTGCGAAATCAAAACCGTACATATATAACCTATATGGCCTTATACAACCACGATAACGAAGTCAGAACTATAAAACTAAAAATTGCTATACTAACTGGCTTTCTTGGAAAGCACGTAGGTACTCAAACTAGACAATACCTTCAGAAACGCTTTGAATTTTATCCAGAACTCAGGAAAATCCAGTGAAGTTCCGCTACGTCTCCGCCACATTGTTGTTATAAACCGGGTGCGTTTGGAGGTTGGTTTGAAGCATCTAATTACAACTAAAGCGGTGTAAATATAACCAATATTCGTTTGAACCCCGCCAGAACGACCCGAGTCTCTTCCCCCACAAACAACAACTCTCCACACTAACTCAATCAGCTGCTTAAATCAATGGCAGTGAGGCGTCACCTGAGAGCAGCTCATTTACATCAACAGGTAGGACTACAGCAACATGGCTAGCAAAACACATGTCGAATCAGCTACACCTACTGTACTGATTTATATTATACCTTTAATTAAACTCAAATGGTAGGCAAATATGTACTCTGTTTCTACACCTATTGTCCATTTTATCAGTTCCAGTTGCCATAGAGAAGCACGTTGTAGTTCTACAATTACAGACTGTAGTCCATCTGTTTCTCTACATACTTTGTTAGTCCGCTTTTGTTCTCTAATGATCAGACCTCCATAGATCAGGTACTATTTGGGTGGTGGATCATTCTCAGCACTGAGGTGACACTGACATGACAAGTGTGTGTTTTGCTTGGATCAGACACAGCAGTGCTGCTGGAGTTTTTAAACACTGTGATCACACACTGTACACTCTGTTAGACCAGTGATTCTCAATCCTGGTCCTTGACACCCCAACAACAACCGTTGCATCCTTCCTTACCGGGGAAAAGAATGGTGCATTACTCGGCCACATATGATGGGACAGCCTAGTCATGCCGCTAGGACGCAATCGGTCTTCAAATGCAGCCTTGGAAAGATGCAGTCCCCTGAAATGGGCCGCAGCTACTATGTTAGAGACATCTACCATATTTTCCCACCTTGTAGATGTAAAGTCAGAAACAGCAGCTCATCTGTTGTTGCACAGTTTGCTGTTGAAGATTAAGGGCCTTGTTTATGGGCCCAGCTTGGGTGAGCTGCAATTTAAACTCACAAAACTTCCTATAATTCATAACGATCACTGAAAACTTCCTTAAGTACCTTTCACCAAGTGGTTTTCATCTTCTGGAAGTTAAGCAGAGATTTTATCTCAGTGAGATTACATGTTTTGTCTAAATGAAAGGAAGTTAGCGCAAGGTCTGCTGTGAACCATTTACAAGCCATTTATAAGCCCTTATGGGGCGGTACGGTAGCTCAGTGGGTAGCACTGCTGCCTCACAGCAAGAAGGTCCTGGGTTCAATCCCAGGGTGGAATGGGCTGGGTCCTTTCTGTGTGGAGTCTTCATGTCCTCCCCGTGTCTGTGTGGGTTTACTCCGGCTTCTTCCCACAGTCCAAAGACATGCGTGTTAGAATTAGATTACTCCAAGATGGCATTGGCTTTAGTGTGTATAGATGACTAGTCTTGATGTAGCCTTGTGTATAGCTGTAACCTAGTGTGTGTCACTGAAATGGCCCACTGATAGTGAAGTAAAATAAACCAAATATATAAATAAACAAATAAGGCCATACAAAAAAAAACCTACTGCATCATCTGGAATTATTCCAAAAATGTTAGTATTATTTTTTGTAATGAAACAGTTCCAATGAATTCCAGGAACTCCAGCAAGCATAAAATGAGAAAATAACATAAATCTTAAGGGGCACCTGAATCGTGCAAAATGTAATGCACTAGATTTTTACACTAAAATGTGTAAATAAAAAAACCCCATGCACTTTGGCAAAGCATTTCTAAAGTGTGTATGTATTTGGTTGCAGAAAGGTTTCATTCCCTGCAACTATGAACATTTGTCCAGGTTTACCTACATTTTTACATATACAGTCGTATGAAAAAGTTTGGGCACCCCTGATAATTTTCATGATTTTTCTTTATAAATCATTGGTTGTCCAGCTCAGCAATTTCAGGTAAATATATCATATAGCAGATGAACACCGTGATATTTGAGAAGTGAAATTAAGTTTATAGGTTTTACAGAAAGTGTGCAGTAATTATTCAAACAAAATTAGGCA
>JAJAGP010004986.1:0-39814 GCA_025084515.1 Ancistrus triradiatus | reverse complement strand
TGTCTCATGTGATCCCTCTTGGCTGTGTTTCCTACCAGTTCTCCTCTTTCTAGCTTTCTAGCTATGCTGCTATAGCTAATGCTGCCGGGGTCTCATGCTACACTTGGCATCAGTGATTGACATGGCATCAGTGATTGTTAATAAACACTGTGCTCTTAATCAATAACTAACTACATTTTCTGTTTTCTCTCCGAGCTGTGTTCCGGCAGTTCCGGCCCCACACATGATGTACATCTGATGGAGCTCCACTGTGCATAATTCACATTTTATTCGACCATGACTCCATGACTGTAGTTTCGCTCTTAGATTTATCATCATACCTGGGCCACTTAATGTCGATGTGCATACTTCACATTCTTTTCAAACTTTGACTCCATGACTGTAGTTTCGCTTTTAGGTTTATCATCTACGCCGCCCAAGGAGGTTTGGTCTCTTTTTGAGTCTTGGTCTTCCCAAGGTTTCTTCCTAGAACTAGGGAGTTTTTCCTTGCCACTGTCGCCCTAGGCTTGCTCAATTTGAGATTGGACGTAGTTATTAGGAGATAATCTAAACTTGTAAAGTTGCTTTGAGACAATGCTCCATTGTAAAAAGCGCTATATAAATAAATCTGACTTGACTTGACTTATTGAAGAACCAGACAAATCGATTGAGGGGTTATTTTCAATCAGCTTCCCACAACAACCAAAGCTAAGTATTTCTCATTCATTCACTGCTTTGAATGGGGCTTCCGTGGCGCTTGTCTCCTGTGTTGCAGGTTTCATTATTCTTCTGTCATTAATGATATTTCTATCTGTGACAGACGTAGATCTGTAACTAGTCTGCTGGAGAAAACTGAAGTTTTAGAGTTGTGCATCCAAACATTAGAGAGGGCTAGTCATAGAACTTTGATCGTAGATAGTCTGGATGTCACAGGTATAGGGAATGATGCTCCAGCTCTGAGAGTACCCCAATATCAGTGCAAATGGGCGAACATTCAGCGACATAATCAAAAATCCAAGAGTAGCTGACAAAACCACCACTCTTTACCCATTCTCTTATCAAACATTTTCATCCTCCTCACTGAATCATCCACTGATCAGCCTGTTCAAAGAGCTCTGGTTATAGGTGACTCTATCCTGAGACATGTCAAATTAGCCACACTTTTAGGGACAGCAGTAGCTATGGTTACCTCTTTCATGGGATCCAGGGGGCCAGACATTACAGGGAGCCTTAGACACCTTCATAGCAAATAAAAAGATCTTTACTGACATTTTATTTCCTGCGGTTGTGCTGATGGTAAGTGAATTTCTATGACAAAATCTGAAGCTATGTTATATCGTAAGTATATTTAAAAATTCTTAATTGTTGAGGAGTGGTTGTACACAACAGGGAAAGCAGGCTGTGTTTGGTAAGAGATTTTTGCCGGATTGTTGCATGTATACGGCTGAAAATCGGTATGCAGGTAGTCATACTTGTTCTTGGAAATTTGAGTTGATGTGTTGGACTGTGTGTTTAGAACATTTTATGCCATTAAGCATTTTAACTTTTAAACCCAGAATGGGCCCACTAGAGGGCATTTCTGCACTAAGTGGTGTTACTTATTTGTAAAAATGTTCTTTATAACTGAAGTTTACAAAAGAAATTAGACATGACCTTTAAGGATATTATAAATGAGCTATTATGTATTATGTATTTCAAGAAATTCATCAAACTACAGGAAGGATTGATGATTCAATTGCATTTAGGATTACAAATATTTTAAACTTCTCAAGATCCTGACATATTTAGGTAAAGGAAAATAAAAATGTGTTATGTGAGTGAATTAGTTAAAGATCGTTATAAAACCATCCATCATTTAATGATTAATGCTGCTGCTGCTTTTTTCCAAAGAGAGAAACAGTCCAACATACAGTAAAGCTCGGTAGTAGTCACTGTTATAGGTGATAAGGTGATCCACTTGTCCACTAGCCCCTCCATCAGACAGACAATCTTCAGAACCCAAGGCTCTGCAGTGATGAGCCTTCCTGCTAGCAGACACATTACTGTATTGTTCATTAAGTAAGACTTCATTCTATTTTCTGATTCAATTGTATTTGTAAATAAATTGCATTTTAAACATTAATAAATCTGGGATTTGGTTGTTCCATGTATAAACCCAATAATACTTTTATGCTATTATGTTATATTAAAATATAAAATGTCATTATCAAGTTTATGGAACTCGGGTGGAGCAGCAATAATTTGGTAACCTCCGGGGTCCAAGTCCTGGCAGTGCCTAGTGCCTTCTGGTCAGGTCAGGCATTCTACAGGCATGACTGGCTGTGCCTGAGGGAGTTGAGGTCAATTGAGGGATCATCTGCTGCAACAACGAACCCTGCAAGAGCTGGGACTCTATGTCCAGTCTATGATTTTATGGGTAAATTATTTAACACAGATTTCTTCATGAGTTAATAAGTCAGTAGTGTGTGTGTGTGTGTGCGTGTGTGTGTGTGTGTGTGTGTGTGTGTGTGTGTGTGTGATCGTGCTGTATCACATCCTCCCCTCAGCACCTGAAGTCTCTCCCAGCTGCATCAGTGCAGTCTCTGTACAGTCACACTCACCCAGGTTTTTGTACGACGCTCTAACACTGTGTATACACCCAGCTACCACTGATCTGATGTGCACTCTGGCAGTGATAATCTCCTGCATCTTCAGTCTGGATTCTACTGATGCTCAGAGTGAAATCAGATCCAGATCCACTGCCACTGAAACGATCTGAAACACCTGATTCTCTTTTCTTAGCATATCTAATTAGGAGTTTAGGAGAATCTCCAGCTTTCTGATGATACCAGAATATCCCTTCATCTCCATCACCCCAGCGATAAACAGCAGGACTGGTTTTACAGCTGATGGTGACTGAATCTCCTGGACTAACAGCTCTCTCTGCAGGACTCTGAGTCACAGTCACCTGACCTCTGGATCCTGAAACAATAAGAAGAATACAGATGTTAGCTACATGAATAATGATGCTGAGGCTGAAGTTCATCTAGTGGAGCTACTTCACATTGCAGTAGAATAGAAAGCATGCTGTTACCTTGAGTGCAGAGGGCCAGTGTGCAGATGAAGATGGAGATCAAAGCCATGGTTGCTGTGGGTGAAGTTGCTGTGCAGCAGCTCTCAGTCATGAAGTGTTCAACTCCCAGAGCTATAAACACTGACAGAGCACTGAAGCATGGACTCCTAATGCAAAGTGTGTGTGTGTGTGTGTGTGTGTGTGTGTGTGTGTGTGTGTGTGTGTGTGTGTGTGTTCCCTGAAGGATGACAGAGGTTTTTGGAGGACGGTTTCATTAGAATGTATCAATGTGGTACACTTTTGGTGGAGGAAACAAACTCATCATGAGTAAGTGTATTTTCCTTATTTAAATCTCCATCAATTTATTTATTGATTGTTGTTATCAGCATTCTTCATGTAAATCTCACTTTCAGCCTCACTGCTCTCTCTGGAACAAACTCACATGATACAGTTAAATGGGGGGGGTAGTAGTTTCACTTCATTATTTTAGGGGTTTTATGACTTCAACACTTTTCTGGTTTATACATGTTGGCCTGTAAATTGACTCTATGCAGTGTTCATGAGGTCTCGTCCTTTGAACTTTTGGCTTTGAAGGTTATTGGCCCATGTCTCCATACTACTAATTTATCGCCCTCCCAAGTGCTCCATCTCTGACTTTCTGTCAGCACTTGGTGAGGTACTCACTTGCACCAGTTCCTCTTCCTCCTCCCTGATTATGCTCGGGGATCTCAACATCATTTTCAACTCCGGAGCTTCCACGATGTTAGACTTTCTGTCACTCCTAAACTGTTTTGATTTATCTCAACACATTAATTTTCCTACTCTAGCATGGTCACATTCTTGATGTAATTTGTTCCACCACAGGAGTTGTTAGTAACGTCTCAGGTCTTTGTACTGCACTATCTGACCGCTTATTCATTTCATGCTGTGTCTCTCTTTCTAAGCCTCGGTCTAAGGTCCTACTTTCTTATCATAATGTTTCTGCTGTCAGTCCATCTTTCTTTACTGCTGTGTTTGACCTATTCAGCTTTTCATGTATCAATTCGCTTTCTTCTCTAGATGAAAGGATGTTTTTCTATAACAGAATGTTAGCAGATATCTTTGACACACTTGCACCAGTCAAAACTAGGTCTGTGCCTTCCTCCCATACCTCCCCATGTTACTCCCCCGAGCTTCGTACCTCAAAGGTTATGGGCCTTTCTTAGAGCGGCGTTACAAGAATTCTGGGTTACATGTTCATTTTCTGGCATTTACTGCACATGTATCTAATTATAAGGCGGCACTAAATAAGGCACACTCCTCTTACTACACTGAGGTATTTAAGAAAGCTGGTCAGAATCCCAAACGCGTTTTTCCCCTAGCCAATAAGTTCGTGTCTCGCCCCCCTCATGACTCTACCACTGCCTCACCTGATTTGTGTACTGCCTTTCTAAATTTTTTCAGTGACAAGGTTTCAAACATTTACCAGGATCTACAGGATGCTCTACCATTTGAACTTCCTTTTCTCACGTCTGTAGCTCCGTCTTGTAATCTTACTACCTTCTCTTCTGTCGATTCAACTCTCATCTCTAAAATCATTACTAATTCTAGGCCCACTACCTCAACGCTTGACCCAGTTTCTACCTCTCTCTTACAGTCCTGTGCATCTTCCGTATCTGAGCCTATCTGTCATCTCGTCAATCTTTCACTCTCTATTGGATGTGTTCCTTCCTCGTGGAAGTTAGCTGCTGTCACTCTTATTAAAAAGCCCGACCTTGATAGTTCTGTTCTTGGTAATTTCCGTCCCATCTCAAATCTCCCTTTCATCTCCAAGGTTGTCGAAAGAGTCGTAACCTCTCAGCTCCTTGACTTTTTGTCCTTGACACATGTTTTTGAAACTTTTCAATCTGGATTTCGTCCCCAACGCAGTACTGAGAACGCTCTCTTATATGTACTCAATGATATTCTTCTTGTGGTCGATAAAGGTCAGGCCCCCATACTACTTCTACTTAATTTTATTGCTGCTTTTGATACTGTAAACCACAACTTCCTTCTGTCTAGACTTCCTAACATTGGACTTTCTGGCTCAGTACTATCCTGGTTCACAACTTATCTAACTGGTAGGTGCCATTTTGTTGGTATGGGGAGCCATGTATCTGACTCTGTTCTCATCCGTCAGGGTGTTCCCAGGGTTCAGTACTCAAGCCTTTATTATTCAACATCTACCTCACTCCCTTTGGGGACATTTTCCGCTATTATGGTTTGAAATTTCATTACTATGCCAATGACACTCAAGTCTATGTCAATCTTAACATTTGATTCCTTTCCCCCGACTGTCTCACTAGGTGTCTTAACGATCTACATTCCTGTCTTCGGGCAAACTACCTTCTCCTAAATACCCATAAAACGGAACTCCTCTGTACTGGCACAAAATGACCGTGGTGTGGGAATCAGAACCAATGACCGTGGCGCAGGGATTGGTCTGAGTGACTGTGGCGCAGGGGTCGGGGCTGTTGACAAGTGCGCAAAGCACTCAGGTACGGAGCTTACGTGCTCAGGTACAGCACTAATTGGCATGGCGAGTCAGGTACGGAGCTGGGCGGTGCTAGCGGCTCAAATACAGAGCTTATGTGCTCAGGCACGGCGCTAAGGTTCGCTAACTGCTCAGGAACAGATCTTACTTGCTCAGGTTTGGAACTTACAGCCGCGGCTTGCTCAGGAATGGCGCTAGGGGGAGCTAATTGCTTAGGAACGGTGCTTAATTGCTCAGGTTCAGAGCTTACACGTGCAGCGCTCAGGTACGGAGCTAGGTGGTGCTGATTGCTCAGGAACGGAGCTTACTTTCTCAGGTTCGGGGCTTACAGGTGCAGCGTGCACAGGTACAGAGCTATCAGGTGCTGATTGCTCAAATACAGAGCTTACAAGTGGCACTGCAGTGTGCACTTCCTTAATGGTTGCGGCAATAAACGAGAGCTGCTTTAATATGTCAAGTAGCTCAGGATCAGTCTGAACCACACCATCCAAGGAAGTTGAAGAAGCCACCGCAGTGGCGGGAAGACCAGGGAGGTCCACAGAGGGCGCGAGAGGGTTGGGAAGAGTGGGAAGCCAGTGTCGATATGTTGGTCAAACCGGCCCTCTCCCTGGCCCTCAGAATTAGACGCACATCCACATGAATGGCTTGATCGTACAGATTGGCCAGTGAGGAAGGAGGTTCCAGAAAGAACAACTCATCCCTAACTTTCTCGCTGAGACTCTGTTCGAAAATGGCCATAAGTGACCGGTCACAAAACCCACTCTCCTCAGCCAGCAGATGGAATTCACCCTACCCCACTGAAAGCCTTGCCTTACCTCAAAAATACAAGGAGGATCCTTCAAACTGGGGGGAACGCAAGAGATGGGCTGGGTCGGACCTTCAGGAACTGCAGGACCGTCAAAGTCACTGGGCGCGCTGAAAGTGATAGACGACCAGAGCAGCCCTGGGTGAGCCTTACGTGGATGAGGGGTCTTTTGCGGCGGGGGCTGGGCAGCTCAGCAGGGTCAAGTTGCCAACCCAGGTCATTGATGGGACCACACAGGCTGTCCGGACCCCCAAAAGCTAAACAGGAACCTACCAAATACTGACGACGCCATCTAAGGCAGCAGGAGACCTCCATGTGCGGAGGTCTCAGAGCTAACACTGGGTCCAATTGGTCGGTGCATGCTGTTACGGGTCGCCATATTTTTCGTCCCTGGCGATCCCGTTAAACTAATAATTAATTATTAGTAGTTTTAGCACCCATTATGCAGCTAGCTCTGACAGAAGGAGTGTGAAAAGTAAAAATGAATTAAGTTCCCCATGTGATCAGTTAAGTGGATCACGATGGTAGTGCTGGCTAGGAGGCTTAATACAGCGTGCCATGCTGAGGATGACGCAACCTAGCGCTCAGTGTACTATGAACGAGCGGAGGGGCAGGGCATGCGTGCCAGTGAGGCAGCACAAAATGAAAGTGTATTTAAAAGGTGTTGGATAGAGGGGACACAGAAAACGAAAGACATTACTTGCGTGGGCGCGCAGGCGTAATACAGTGTGCGGCGCCACAGAGCGAGTAACAGGAAGCGATCGTGTTCTAGCGATTGCTAAATGCAAGGAAAAGGGGGAGAAGCAGGAGGAAATCTTAGTCCCTACACTAACCACTAATCCCTACCGTACCTCAGGCCTTCAGAATCCCTACTCGGCCGATTCTCTAAACGGAAAGGAAACTGGTTCATGCGTTTATAACCTCAAGATTGGATTACTGTAATGCCTTATTTACTGGATGCTCTAGTAAATCTATAAATAAACTTCAATTACTTCAGAATAATTTTTTTCCGTTCACCTGTCCAGACGACTTCTGTCTTGGGTCTCGTGATCCCGTGCTTCGGCCCTGAGCCACCAGCACTGAGCTCCACCTCTGAGCCACTCACGCCGAGCACTGCTTGTGAGCCGGTCAGGGCGGGCCCCGAGCCCGTACCAGGCCTTGCACTTGGCAGGACCTGCACACCCGATGCTCAACCCTGAGTGGGTGAGACAGGCCAGAGGAGGTTTTTGTCATGCTTAGGCGTGTTCCTTTGTGGCGGGTACTATCAGGGGTCACTCTTTGGCCACTATTTGCCAGTATTTTACCCCATACGGCAGTTTGAGCATCGGCAGCACAATCTTGTGTGTGTCAGCCCTTCCCAGGCATTTTATAGTCAAGTGGCAACACCTGTCATAGCCATATAAGCACACCTTTGTGGCTCGCACGGTGTCGCAGCATTTCCCGATGCAACTGGCTGACAGCCCAACGCACGCATGTGCTCGCTCTGAGGGACAGCGGTATGTCTGGGGGTGTCAAGATCTCCAGACGGGGGCTATTTGAAGATAACCCGTTAAGATAGGGCCCTAGGGACAGTTTTTGTTTATTTACTTATATTTTCGCTGGGCTTCTCCGGCTGTTTTGAGCCTCACCTTGCCGTCTCCTCTCTCACTCCGTCGCACCCCCTCCTCGCGATTGGGGAAGCCCTTTATCCCCCACGATCGCGCTTTGAAGAGGACGCAGAGCTTTCACTCCGCGCTCGCAGAAGCTCTGCTCGGGATTCTGCACCCTGCGCATGCGCAGACCCGGTACTCTGTTGGCACAGCAGAGGCATGCTGTAAGCATATTCTGAATAGTGCCATTGTATGCTTACGGCGTGGGTTTTTCTTTATTAATTATTTTTGGTTTCTTTTAGTGTTTTCTTTCGTTTGTTTTTGTTATTTATATTTTGGTTTACCCATTCCACCTGGAGCTAACTGCATTTGGGTCCCAAACCCTTACTTTTCTGTTTACACGATTCGTCATTTGTTTTTAATATGGCGAACCGTAATAGAATGCTGCGACCAACCAAGAGACCTAGCGTTAGCTTTTGGACTTCCAGTTTGGAGGTCCCCAGTCGCTGCAGCCGGCAGTTCACTCTACCTGGCTCTCGCTTGGCCTATGGAGGGCCATTGGGTGATTTCAACCAGATCCTGGATGCTGTGTGGCATCCCAGCCCCCCACATTGCTCAGCCTTCATGGTCGGAAGCGATGGTCTTTCCCCACCGCTGAGCCTCCCGACCCTCCATTGGGTGAGCCGCTAGTGCCACCTAGCCTCACCATCTGCGACAAGTAGCTGGTTTTGGGGACATTTTCGAGTACGGTTTGTGCCATGATATCTGTGATGAGTTATTCTTTCTCCCGAACCCTTTGTCCTTGACTGATCTGTACAGCCTGGCCATCCGTGCAGACAACCGCCTTATTGAATGGGCCATTTTTGCTCAATTGGAGAAGGGCCAGTTTTGCTCTCGCACCCGCACCTCTTGCTCATTCGTCCCTTAGCCCCATAGTTGAGCAGCCAGCGCCGCCAAGCTCCATACCTGGGCCCACCGCACTTGTAAGCTCCCCACTTGAGCATGTAGCTCTGCATAGCCTCATACAAGAGCACGTCGTGCCTGTAAGCTCTATAATTGAACATTTAGCGCCGCCTAGCTCCATACCTGGGCTCGTAAGCTTCCCACCTGAGCAATTAAGCTCCATGCCTGAGCATTTAGCACCGCCTATCCCCGTACAAGAGCACGCCATGCCTGTAAGCTCTATAATTAAGCATTTAGCGGCACCTAACTCTATACCTGGGCTCGCCGCGCTTGTAAGTTCCGCACCAGATTAATTAAGCTCCATGCCTGAGCATTTAGCGCCGCCTAGCCCCATTCAAGAGCACGCCATGCCTGTAAGCTCTTTACTTGAGCATTTAGTGCCGCCTAGCTCTATACCTGGGCTCGTCGCGCTTGAAAGCTCCACACCTGAGCAATTAAGCACTTGGTGCCGCTTAGCCCCGTAAAAGAGCACGCCGCGCCCCTAAGCTCTATAATTGAGCGCCGCCTAGCTCCGTATATGAGCACATCCTGCTCGTAAGCTCTGTTCCTGAGCTTGCCGTGCCCGTTAGCCCTGTATTTGGGCACTTAGCGCTGCTAAGCTCCGAACCAGAGCAACTAAGCTCCATGTCAAGTCGTCAGATTTATTTCTATAACGCTTTTTACAATGGAGCATTGTTTCAAAGCAGTTTTACAATTTTAGATTATCTTCTGAAATATAATATCTAGGGCCAATCCCAAATTGAGCACGCCTGGGATGACAGTGGCAAGGAAAAACTCCCTAAATGTTATAGAGGAGGACCAAGACTCAAAAAGGGAGGATGGCTTAGATGATAAATATATGAATGAAACTAATTTATGTAGTCAAATACTGTTAGTCTGTAGTAATATTTCAAAAAACAAATTAAATAAATATTATATAAAATATTGAATTAGTCACTCTAGTCACTCGAAGTCCTTGGTGGCACGTTGTCCCCAGCTAACCTGAGGAGGGCGAAAGTTGCTGCCCTCTGGCGTGGCCCGGACATGGTGGGGGCTGGAGCTGATGATGGAACAACTTGACTGGAACTGAAGCAGAGGAACATCATAGTGCATGGAACTTGAACAACACAAAGTGCAAGAAATCTGAAAATCCTCCGCAGTTGTCAATACTCCAGTGAGTCAGATGTCCTCCTGTGCTTTGCTGCGTGAACCTTGGAAATTGGCATTAAGTGGTTGAGCACTTAGCACCGCCCAGATCTGGGTCCTGCGCACGCCGCACTGGGTCCGTTTAGGGGCTCAGTTCCCGTAGTGTCAAGAGGCGCAAGTTAACCTGTTAGGGAGTAGAACCTAGTGCAGGGTAAGCTTTCGCACGTTTGTTTTTCGCGTTCCGTTTGCGATCGCTCCCGGTTTATTTATTCATTTTATTTGTGAGAAACATTGTTTATTTCTTTAATTTCTTTTGGTTCATCTATTCCACCTGGAGCTAACTGCATTTGGGTTCTAAACCATTTATTCTTTTGTTTTCACGGTTCGCCCTTTTTTAATATGGCGTACCATAACACATCATTTTGATATTTTGCCATTTTCATTGGATTTGTGGTTAAATATTACGCATTACACAGAAGTATATATTTTGCATTGTTTGTAAAGAAGAATTTCTGTTGCTGTAAATTTTTCCCCACCCTTTTTTTATACAGATCTTCTGAATCAGTCCTGAATCAAACTGTTTGACGTCTACTACACTGGAGTCACATACATTCCACAGTAAACACTCACAGTGCATTCACACAATACACACCCACAGATGGATAAGCCAACAAAACTAGAAAATCGGCATTCCAAGAAAAAAGAGCTGCACCTGCACCCCATCCAAACAAATCTCTTATTAAAACAAAAACTAGTGATGTCATTATTAGGCCTACTTAATCATGTGAAACATTGTGCTCCAGTTTATCAGGGAACAAACACATTTTGTGTCATATGTGTTTAGAAATTATTATATTAGAGCTTGATTAGAATTAATTCATTTTTTGTTAATAAATCCATATTTAATTATAATACAAGCATTAAACTTGGTATATGACATAAAGCTTCTTCTCCTAATTACTGGCTACATTATTAAGTTAACCAGTTCATCTCACCCTCTTCAAATCAGCCAATTACATGGCAGAAGGTCAATGCGTTTAACCATGTAAACATGGGAAAGATGACATCGTGACGTTTTGCTGCGACATTCAGATGGAAGAGTCAGAGGTTGGCATAAACAACATCCATCCTGCCTTGTAACACTGGTACAGGCTGCTGCTGGTAGTGTAATGGTGTGGGCCCCATAATACCATTTGAGAATTGTTTAAAATCCCAAGCTTAATCTCTCAATTAAGATCATTATGAAGACAAAAAGAGGTCCAACCTGATAGATACAGTAGATACAATAGATAGATAGATAGTATTGAACCTAAAACACAGCCTTGATGAATTCCTTCTTTAATGACTCAGCTGTATTAGGCCCGACACTTGTACCGGTGATTCATTACTGGACTCCACCCAGACTCTGCTCTTACTGGTGCAATGTGCAATTAATGAAGATTGGCCACCAGACTGGTCCAATTTAGCCATAAAACCTCCCACATTAAAATGACAGGTGTTTCAGTTTCATTGTCTAACCCCTGTAGGTATAGCATTAATTATCTAAAAAAGTTCATTAATAAAACTCCTCTTTGCTGGAAGTATTTTAATGATCAGATTTTGATAATGTAATGTAATAATGCAAATGTGTCAGAGACACCATGGGAAACATGAGTGGAAGGCTATACACAGTGTCCATAAAGCTAGATTTATACTACAAGTGCTACTTACACTTACAAACACCATTTGCAGCTTGGTCCTAATAACCAGAGAAATCCACAAAAACACAAGGACCTTAGACAGAAAAGTCTCTAAATATATGATAAATTAGTCTCTATTCCAAATGTGAGCCACTGTTTGTGTGTAACTCTAAAGTCTTGCCTCTGCCCGTGGAGCCGCAGCATTGATTGTCTGTTTACACTGTAATGTACAGAGGTAAAATTCAGATTTTTTATTTCTTATTGTAATTTATTATAATTTCTAAAATCTTGTTCATTAAAGGGAACGGACATTGATTGAATGGTTGTTAAACAGTGCTTACCTGGACCTGTTTAGTTCCTGTTTAGGTCCGCTTTTATTTAATAATTTTTAATGTCAAATCCATCAACAGATCTTCATATTTTCTAATTAAACAGCAAATAAAGTGGAATTAGTTCATAATGAAATGTTACGTAACCTCCTAAAAAAAACAAGAAAAGTAATTTATGAGATGAGTCTTAGCTACTGTTCTTATTAACATGGAAGCCAGGTGATTGGTTGTAGCTGAACAGTTTTAAAAGATACTGATCACTTATCCAAATCAGATACTTTACTAAATGCATCACATTTATTAAAAGTTATTTACACCATGATATTAAGGTTACAATGTGTAAACAAAGCTGGAACAAAGCTTTATTTTCATTGACAGAATGGAATGTGACCAAATGTAATCCCTGTGATCTATGAGCTTCTCTGTTTGCTTATGTAACCGGTGGATGTCGACACTGCTGCCACAACAGACAAATGGACTCTGCGTTGTGTATTCGATGAAGATTTTATTCTGTTAACAAAACAATATAGCCCTTAGTACCAGTAGAAATCCCCTGCCTCTCCTCTACACTCCTCACATCTCCTCATACAGTACAAAATTCAAAAGGGCGCGACGTGACAGAAGCAGGTTTTTATAATAAAGATTACAATATAATAACACAAGAAAACTAAAACAACAGCTTATTAAAATTAACGATTGCTTTTCCATTTACAGACAAGCACATACAGTAATGGCGTCCCTCCATTACGCTCTGTGTATTAGCATAGCCAACCGGCATAACTCAGATTTGATCAAACTTATTCAGATAATTATGCATACCTGTTAACAAAACAATATAGCCCTTAGTACCAGTAGAAATCCCCTGCCTCTCCTCTACACTCCTCACATCTTCATATAAAAGGAATATAAAGAATTAGACATGTACATTGTGTGGACCATGCTGTGCAATATTAGCAATATAATGCAGACTTATCATTGATTAAAACAGACTATTAACTGAATATAATATAATAATATAATATAATAATAATAATAATGTACCCAGGGATCTTTAAATAAGCTTGGTGAGATATTTATATTAACTAAACATGTATGATTAATATAGATTTAATTGGGAGCATATTGCGATTCCTACCTCCTCATACAGTACAAAATTCAAAAGGGAGGAGGTAGATGAAGGGGAGGAGACTTTAAGAAAGGCGGGAGAGGGATGGGACGTCCCACTGGGAACTTACTCAGCACCAACACAGGCTATAGGTAAAAAGTGAATTATGTGTAATTATAACATGAACATATATAGATTTTTTATATATTTTAACTATGTTACACTTAACCTCCCCATTGCTTAATGGAAAGCTTATTTACATTCTTGTCTCGTCCAGACTCGACTGGTGTGCTGTTAGAAAGATTCAAGCGCAAATTCACATCTTATAGATCACCGTGGAAATTATGTAAGTGAAAATATATTTTGTTTTGTTTTTAATCTGTTTATTTAAATTAATTACTTTCAGTTGAATGACTTGTAGAGTGTAGAGTTGGTGTACCCCCCCCCACTTTAGCTGCACTCCTCCCCCAGCCATGTTTACTATACCCACTACAACAATCTAGACCAACGCCCCCAGCATAACGCAATGAAACCCCCCAGAGATTTTCACTCCACCCCCAGTGAAAGCAGGCTGCATCTAGCCCTGATTTCTGTATAAATCTGTGATAAAACATTACCAGATTTTCACACAAGTTCTAAGATTAGATAAAAAGAACCCAATTACACAATCTTCTTCTTCTTCTTCTTCTTCTTCTTCTTCTTCTTCTTTTTCTTTCAGCTTTTCCCAACAGGGGTCGCCACAGCGGATCATACCTCTCAATCTTGCCCCGTTATGAACATCCTCCTCTGTCACACCAACCATCCACAAACCTCCTATTTGGTCTTCCTCTTCTTCTCCTTCCTGGCAACTTCATACCCAGCACCCGTCTCCCAATATAGCCCTCATCCCTTCTCTCAATCTTTCCTCTCTAACTTGTCTCCAAAACATCCTACCTGCATTGTCCCTCTAATAAACTCATTCTTGATCCTGTCCAACCTCGTCACTCCTAAAGAGAATCGCAGCATTTTCATCTCTGCCACCTCTAGCTCCCTCTCCTGTCTTTTTATCAGTGCAATGTCACCAATCCAGACATTGAGATACCCTTCGATTACAAATCACTCTTGCCACTCTACGCCATCCACTCCACCTTGCCTGCACTCGCTTCTTCACCTCTCTACCACACTCACCATTACTATGGACACTTGCCTCCAAGTATATAAACTCATCCATTCTCAACACCTCTGCTCTCTTACTCTCACTACAATTTACTATATTGTAAAGTTTCGCTACCCTACTACTTACCACTATGTAAGAAGGGTGCTTACTGTTAACAGAAAATTGATGAAGGTGTGGGCTCCCTCTGGAAGTGATTAGTATGGCCCCGCCTTTCACCAACTTATTAGGTTCATATCTATACTGTTCTATTATTACCAGAGCAATCAAACCATACACCAATGAAGCTCTTAATCCCAGCTTTATATAAAACTCCACCAACCCCACACATTAACCCACCACAAACACCCATACCAGCATATATATATATATATATATATATATATATATATATATATATATATATATATATATATTCACACATATATCAAACAAGCCAGTCCATAAACACAGTTCAAAAGGAGTTCAAAAAGGAGTTTCAAAGTCCCTTGGACTAAAACCGGAAAAATATCGGTCTTACCGGATTCAACGGCAGTTGATGTACCTTTATAAGGTGGGAAGCTGAAAGCGTGCAACAAGCCCAGAATTCATTAACTTGATAAATATAATCACTTCTTGTTGATTTTGATCCAGGGAACAAACGAAGACAATACGTGACGTATTATAGATGAAGAACCAAGGAAGAACAGCGTTGAGCTATAACCACACCCATATTCCGGCATGCAGTCGTCACACGTGCTGTACATTTTTAATCCAAAAAGCTAAGCTTTCTTCAAGGTCACCATGACCAACTTGCTCCTTAAGAAACACGGTCACCACCGAGGTTGAAGGCGGGGTACACACATGCACGAGAAAAAAAAAAAACTTTCTGTAATAAACAAACATCATCTGTAAAAAAAACATACACCTAACCATACAACGCTGAATAAATATAGCGATACCTCACAATTTGGCTACTTACATGGTTAAAGGTACACTGAAGCACACCACAAAGGTTTAACCAAGAAATGTGGGCTACCGCTTCCCACCACCAGAATTGTATTCCAAACTTCTGCCTTCTTAATTAGCCTCACTCATCCCCTTTTCTACCCCATTTTTAGAACTAAGGTTGCCTCCTACTGACCCAGGTTGACCCAACTCTGTGTCAACACTATTAGGTTGGCATAATGTCATCCGCAAACAGTCCATGGTGACTCCTGCCTGACCTCGTCTCCCAACCTGTCCATGACTATTGCAAACAGGAAAGTACTCAGAACCGATCATTGATGCAATCCCACCTCCACTTTAAACCCATCCATCATTCCTACTGCACATCTCACCACTATCACACTGTCCTCATACATATCTGGTACCACCTTCACATACTTTTCTGCCATTCCAGACTTCCTCATACAATACCACAATCATAAACTCTCTCTAGATCCACAAACACACAATGCAGACCCTTCTGGCCTTCTCTTAATCATGTGGAGACATAAAACACATTTTGTGTCATTTGTGTTCATATGCTTCAATGGTACTTCTCCATTAACACTCTAAAAACAAACATGGTATCTGTAGGGCACTTTGCTGGCATGAAACCATATTGTTGCTTACAAATCCTCACTTCTTCTCTCAGTCTAGCTTCCACTACTCTGTCCCAGATCTTCATGCTGTGACTGATCAGCTTTATGCCTCTGTAATTAATAGAACTCTGCACATCACCCTTATTCTTAAAAATTGGGAACATTACACTTCTCCATTCAGAAATAATGATTTCTGCCTGTAGAGCGGGAGCAGAGATTGAATCAAGATTGCTCTGGTGAGTGACGTGGGAGTTACCACTACACCACTAGAGCAGTGATCAGGTCAGGGAAATAAGTGGCTTTAAGGCCAAACTCAGGAGCCATTCCAGGATTGACTCAAAATAAAGCCACAGGTACGAGCCACTTAAAGTATAATGAAAACCCCACTAACAACAGTGAGCAGCGATGTGGCGACCATGAGACGATAACAAAAGTGACCTGTTTGAGTGTACCGACTCAGAAGTCAGAGTCGAATTCAAAAACAATTGATGAGTCAAACAAAACCTGGTCATGCACACACCAAACATGGCTTGTGGGAACACTAAAAAATGGTGCTGGTAAAAGGTACAGTGCTTGCGGGGCAAAGAACGGGAAGTAAATGCGAATGCTCAGAGAGAGAAAGGATAGTGCTGATCATGGCACAGCACCTGCAAAAACAGCACAAGTGGGGCAAAACACAATAGCCAATCGCTAAGTGCTAAACTCATGAATACTGAGTTTAATTAATAGCTGTAGTGAGGGTGAAAGGGGAAGCTCGCATCGCTATGGTGACTTAGATAACATCGCTAGGCAGGTCGAAGGATCAGGGCCAAAAACAAAAACAAAAACAAAGAGCCAGTCGTACCGGAATCTGACCCTAACAATGTCAAGCTACAGCCCTACCGTACCTTGAGCCTTGTGACTTTACATCACAATTTTTCTTTACAAAGGAAAGCGAATACTTTTTTTTTTCCCTAACCCAAAGCCAACGGTGCATAGTTCAGTGCATAAGACATGCGAATCTGAATCAAAGTTGCGAACAGGGTTGCTCAGGGCTGGGCTTAAATACCTGAGCAGGCAGGTGTCTCTGTCAAGTGCTATCAGCGCCAATTATGGTCCGCACATGCGTGCTGGGGATTGCCATCCCAATCCTTGTTCATAGACAGATGTCCTGATATAGGATGCTGTCATAAACATATTATGTATATTATATTATATTGTTTTATTATTATGTTTTCTATATAAATAACCAGTTAAGCTAGTGTTAATGGATTTATTTGTTGCTTTTAGGGCTTCAGTTGGAGACCTCAATATTATCAGCTGGAACATCAGCAGGAATAAAAAAATACAGACAAAATTAATGAACATTCTTCACAAGTACAACCCTCACATCCTTTTCCTGCAAGTGACTGCGATTGGTGTGAATGACAACTCACATTTAGAAGGCTGGCGGGCATTCTACACAAAATACAGCAAGACTAAAGGGACAGCCATACTGGTGAAGATTGACCAAGACCTAAACTTTGAACTTTATAATCAGGAAGTTGATCGGAACGGACGTTACGTGGTTGTGTGATGTAAACTGAGAGGTCAAGAATACACACTCAATCACGACCCTAGATCTGCTCTCACCATACTGTATCTGCAGAACATGTCTATAGGAACTTTAGTGATTGGAGGAGATTTCAACACCACCTTCAGCCAGAACGACGGAATCAAGAAAGTACCAGGGTCAGGGTTAGAGCTTTATGACAAAGAAAACTATCGACATCTAAAAATCAGAAGCTGTGTCCAAAGATTTATGAGGTATCTTCAACTGGCCGAAGTCTTTAGAAGAAAAAATGGCGACCACGTGGATGAGAACATTTTCACTTATAAAACAACACAAAACAAAGGAAAAGAGAATGAACATACAACCTTCTCCAGACTGGACTACTTTTTCATGCCTAAGGAGAGATTGTGCTCAGTTAATAGATGTGAAGTCATTGATTGTGATAGAGATCACAGTCTTCTGTTGCTGCAGCTAAACACCATGCCTCAGTACATCAGTGCAGTGGAGATCGTGACAGCCATTCAGTCTCTACAAGTCAGTGATGTTCAAAGACCAGATGGTAAACAGGTCTCAGACTACAAGAACCTCAGGGCTGAGCTTGTTGATGGCTTAAAGTACAATCAAATGATCCACAAACAAAGACAGGAGATATACACCTTACCCCAGGGCTTCAATACATCTGTAAATGATGAAGGCAGCATCTTCAATGTGGAGTATCTTATCTTGGCGGTCGAGTGGGCGGTCTGGCTTAACTGGGCTTCGGTTCTCGTGATCTTGACTCATGCATCCTTGTCTTAGAATAAGGGCAGAGCTGGGGGTTCATAGCCAAAGAGTGTTATGGTGATGAGAGACGTTGGGCTGCTGTCTTCTGCCTCCCGTGGGGTTGCCAATGTCTCATGTGATCCCTCTTGGCTGTGTTTCCTACCAGTTCTCCTCTTTCTAGCTATGCTAAGCTAATGCTGCCGGGGTCTCATGCTACACATGGCATCAATGATTGTTAATAGACACTGAGCTCTTAATCAATAACTAATTACATTTTCTGTTTTCTCTCCGAGCTGTGTTCCGGTACCAGTTCCAGCCCCACACATGATGTTCATCCGCTGCAGCTCCACTCAAGCTGCTTCCGTCATCAGCTGCAGTCCCACCATACCCAGGCCACTTAATGCCGACGTGCATACTTCACATTTTATTCGAACTTTGACTCCATGACTTTAGTTTCGCTCTTAGATTTATCATCTACGCCGCCCAAGGAGGTTGGGTCCCTTTTTGAGTCAAAGTTCGAATAAAATGTGAAGTATGCACGTCGGCATTAAGTGGCCTGGGTATGGACGTAGTTAGTGCTTGCTCAATTTGGGAATGGACGTAGTTATTAGGAGATAATCTAAACTTGTAAAGTTGCTTTGAGACAATGCTCCATTGTAAAAAGCACTATATAAATAGATCTGACTTGACTTGACTTGGCACATATTCTGGCCAGGCGTTTAACCGACTGGTGGAAAAAAGGGAGGTTGATGATGGGTGAATGTCGTTTCTCAGATTGGCTGGTTACATGGACTGATGTACAGCGTTCCATTAAATTAAAACTACAGGTTTGGAAGACTTTAGTATTCTGGAGCACCTGGTGTTCAATGGGGAACCAGGATGTAGAAAGCTTTGCAAGGGTTGCCCTTTAACCCCTATCCTGTATAAACTCCTACAGAGCCGTGTGTCTTCATTTACAGAAGCAGATGATGGTTAAGATGAAGAAGCAAACAGGGAAGAGGAAAGTAGGTATAAAGAGATCTATCTGCTAGCTGCCCACTGCATTTGTTTGTTTGTTTCTTGAAAATATATCATACATTACAGTATATGACTCTTAAACTCTTTTTAATACACAGTCTTTGTTGTTAGATGCAACTGATAACTGTCTTTAGTTGGTTTTCATTGCTGGGTTTCATTGCTTTTGAGGTTTGCTAAAATCCCAGAATGCTGTTTTTCAAAGACAATTGATTAAATCTTAGTACATTTAGATTAGTAACAAAATTAATGACTCAGATCAATGGAGGTGAGAATTACTATGCAAATGTTAAGGTAGTAATTAATGATATAAATGTTGCAGTAATTAGAATATGATGTGATAATGTTATGTATTTAAATATGTGTTTAAAAAAAGTGTATTCATTCATTCACTTTCTTATTCACTTAATTCTGGTCAGGGTTGTGGGAACCTGATATAACTTGGAAATACATAGTTTATATATAGTTTAAGATGCATGTGTATACACTGATCAATATGTTTTCATTGTTAATTTAAGAGCATTAAAGGTTGTAAAATTATGAGCAACTGCAGATGCAGCAGATGAGCTGAACATTTGTGTAAAATGTAGCTGCCTGTAATTACAGCGTTTCAGACAAAAACACTACAAAAGGCAGTTTGTTTCTAATGACTAGATTCTACATAGCATAGTTAGTTTTCACGTATTTCCTACCGCTGCCCAGGTGATACATTTACTTTTATTAGCTCATGTGTTTAAGGATTTCAATGTTTTAGTGGTGAGAGAAAATACTTACAATATAATGTATTTGTTATAATTTCTCTCTTTCTAGATTTTAGTAGTACAATTTCCTGTAGTACTGTAGTTACTGTTTCACACCCTCTTGTCTGTCTTGCCTTGACAATCATCGTTCCCTTCACCCTGTCTCCCACATTGCTTCTCATCCAGCCTCCCACATCTTTTGGCCTCCCATCTTCTCTCCTGACACCTTTTGTGCATTAAACTCACACCTCATCCTCATCCAGCATCCTTTGTCTTTCACAATACCTACAGACCTTCTCCTCTTCATCCCCCATTCCTCCCTCTTTAATATCCTCTTCTTCCTCTTCTTTCCTTCCCATCACTCCTAGTGTACATAAAGCTTCCTAAAAGTATGTCTTTTTAGATAGGTGATTGAAGTATCTGTAACCTCTACAGTATCCTTTGCATGTGTAAATAAACTCCTATTCTGAAGATCTTGTCTTAGGACTGAGAGGTTGAATTTCTAACAACTTGGTGCCATGACCCAGATGGCAGACTGAACTCCACTTGGTGGGTAAACACCATTTAAAACCTCAGAGTCTGTTTTGTTGCAAGATGTTTGTAACTGGTATTGCCTATGAATGTTTGTTTTTCAGTTGTTGTTTTTTTTCCCAAAAGGAGTACACTACAAAGACAAGATAATTAATGTTCAAAACTGGCCTTTTGGATATGGAACCAGTTGTTCTCACAGGTCGACAACCACCTTGCACTAAACAATACCCCATAAACAGTGAAGTTTTGCTTGAGAAAATAAGCATTTTGTTTAAAACACACAGTTCATTCAATAGTCCCGTATGGCCAGACTCTAGGGTAGCTAATCAGCTTACTGACAAGCTAACTCCACTGGTTGCTGATCCAGCCACGATCTTTAATGGCATTCCCACATCCCACAGTGTTTTCTCCAACAGTTTTTGGTCCGTTCCATTAGCATCATAAAGCCAGTCCTTGCTTTTACAGTTAGAAATACACAATATCAGTGGACACAGCTGTCCAACTAATTACCATCAAGCACTCAGGAAACACCTCTCTCAAGCAGAGCACATCTTATAGTCATCTGTCCTTGTTCAGTATGCTGATGATGCTATATTGAGTAGTGAAAATGAGAAAACACATAACAAAGACATGAAGGAGCTTCATACATTTACATTTATGTCATTTACCAGACCCCTTATCCAGAGTGACATACAACTGGTAAAGTCCTACAATCCAATCAATTGTGGGTTAAGGACCTTGCTCAAGGACCCAACAATGGCAGCTCAGCAGAGTTGGGATTTGAACCCTGGACCTTTTGTCCATACCTTAACTACTGACAAGAATAATTTTTGGACAACAAAGGACACATGGTACAGTGGGATAAAAAAGTATTTAGTCAGCCAATGATTGTGCAAGTTCTCCTACTTAGAAAGACAAGAAAGGTCCATAATTTTCATCACAGGTACACTTTAACTATGAGAGACAAAATGAGAAAAAATAATTTTTAAAAAATTTAATTGTAAATCATGGTGGAAAATAAGTATTTGGTGACCTACAAACAAGCTAGATTTCTGGCTCTCACAGACCTGTAACTTCTTCTTTAGGAATCTCTTGTGTCCTCCACTCGTTACCTGTATTAATGGAACCTGCTTGACCTCGTTATCTGTATAAAAGACACCTGTCCACAGCCTCAAACAGTCAGACTCCAAACTCAAGACCAAAGAGCTATTGAAGGACACCAGGAAGAAAACTGTAGACCTGCACCAGGCTGGGAAGAGTGACTAAACAATAGGCAAGCAGGTTGGTGTGAATAAATCAACTGTGGGAGCAACTGTAAGAAAATGGAAGACATACAAGGCCATTGATAATCTCCCTCGATCTGGGGCTCCACGCAAGATCTCATACCGTGGGGACAAATTAATCATGAGAACGGTGAGCAAAAATCCCAGAACTACACGGAGGGACCTGATGAATGACCTGCAGAGAGCTGGGACCAAAGTAACAAAGGCTACAATCAGTAACACACTACACCGAGAGGGACTCAGATCCTGCAGTGCCAGGCGTGCCCCCCTGCTTAAGCCAGTACATGTCCAGGCCCATCTGAAGTTTGCCAGAGAGCATATGGATGATCCAGAAAAGGATTGGGAGAATGTCATGTGGTCAGATGAAGCAAAAATAGAATTTTTTGGTAAAAACTCAACTCGTCGTGTTTGGAGGAAGAAGAATGCTGAGTTGCATTCCAAGAACACCATACCTACTGTAAAGCATGGGGGTAAAAACCTCATGCTTTGGGGCTGTTTTTCTGCAAAGGGGACAGGACGACTGATCCGTGTTAATGGAAGAATGAACGGGGCCATGTATGGTGAAATTTTAAGACAAAACCTCCTTCCATCCTTCCAACAAAAGTTATGTTACAAAGTATTGAGTTGAACCTCCTTGCAACCCTGCCATGCACAACATTGTTATTCAGTGTTCTTCTGATGGTGGACTCATGGACATTAACATCAGCCAATGTCAAAGAGACCTTTGTTGGTCGACCACTCCTAGGGAGGGTAACAATGGTCTTGAATTTCCTCCATCTGTACACAATCTGTCTGACTGTGGATTGGTGGAATCCAAACTTTTTAGAGATGGTTTTGTAACTTTTTCCAGCCTGATAAGCATCAACAACTCTTTCACAAACTTTCAAGAACCACTGTATCTAGAAGTTATTGCAGGGGATGGAATTGGAAAATCCTGGACTGCTTCTGGTGGAATTGGTAGAAATTCTGAATTTTGTAGTGGATGCTGTACACACACACACACACACACACACACACACACCGTATACTCTGTCTTATTAATGATCTGTTTAGAAAATCTTTAACTGCAGGTTTCATCATCGGTCTGAACTTCAGAGAAACAAACAATTAGAGCAGCATCTTAAAGCTCATTTTGTCCTGAGTCACCACATCGACCACTTAGCATATTCGTTTGTAGCGCTTAGCTGTTAGTCAGTCAGGAAATTCCTAATCTCACCTTTACCACGCAGTGTTTATAATCTTTTTTGTTTTACTCTCTTAGTCGGTAATATAAGAAAATTAAGAAGTGTATTGGAGTAACAGACAAATCATCTTATCAGACCATATTATTTACCGAGGGAGTTCTCGCACATCATAATGGTGGCTGTTTATATTCCCCCCTCGGCAAACCCGACATTAGCCTGTGATGCTATACATTCATCTATAGCTCGTCTCCAAACCCAACACCCGAATGCCTTCATAGCCATTTCAGGTGACTTTAACCACGTCATTATGACGAAGGCACTACCACACTTTACTCAGTATGTGGACTGTCCCACCAGAGAGGAGCGAACACTGGATCTGCTGTACTGCAATGTTAAAGATGCATACAGCTGCTCCCCCCTCCCCACTCTGGGTAGATCTGACCACAACCTGGTACATCTCAGCCCCTGTTATGTGCCCATTGTTAAGAGCCGACCTGTGACCACACGGACAGTGAGGAGATGGTCAGAGGGGACTCATGAGGTACTGGCAGGACTGTTTTGAAACCACAGACTGGCAGTGCACTCTGTGAGCCGCACGGAGAGGACATTGACGGGCTCAATGAGTGCATAACAGACTACATTAATTTCTGTGTGGACTCCATTGTCCCCAACCAGGACTGTAAAGTGTTACCCAAACAACAAAACCATGGGTAACGAAGGACATTAAAATCCCTCCTTAACGACAATAAGAGGGCATTTAGAACTGGAGACAAAGAGGAGGTGAGAACGATCCAGGGAAGCTAAAGACCACCATCAGAGAGGGTAAAGACAATTACAAGAGAAAGCTGGAGTGTAAACTCCAGCAGAAACAACATGAGAGAGGATTGGAGTGGAATGAGGACCATCACTGGTTTCAGGTCCAAGACAGCAGAGAAGTAGAGGGCAGTGAAGACAGGGCCAACGAACTTAATCTGTTCTTTAACAGGTTTGACACTGCAGGCCCTGCCCTCCCCCGTCCCGACCCCACTGCTATCTGTCCCCTGCAGCCCACCCCACTCACCCTCCCTCCAATCCTTGATTGTCTGCCCCCCTCCTGTGATAGCCCAGCTCACACCCACAACCCCCCATCACAAATCTCCCCTACTGTGTACATCACTGCTGACCAGGTGAGGAGCTAGCTGAATAGACTCCACACAAACAAGGCTGCTGGCCCCGATGGGGTCCCCCCCAGGGTCCTTAAAGCCTGCGCCACCCAGCTGTGTGGAGTCCTGCAGTATGTCTTCAACATGAGCCTGAGTCTCCAGCGTGTCCCAGTGTTGTGGAAAACGTCCTGCATCGTTCCTATTCCGAAGACGCTACGCCCTAGTGACGTCAGGACTACAGACTAGTAGCACTGACGTCCCACATCATGAAGACCATGGAGAGGCTAGTCCTGGACCAGCTCCGACCCATAGTCCAGCCACTTCTAGACCCACTCCAGTTCGCCTACCTGCCACGTCTGGGAGTTGAGGACGCCATCATCTACCTGCTTGACCGAGTCTATACTCACCTGGACAGGCCAGCCAGTATGGTGAGGATCATGTTTTTTGACTTCTCCAGTGCATTCAATACAATTCATCCGGCTCTTCTGGGTGAGAAGCTGACAGCAATGCAGGTGGACACCCCCCTCGCATCCTGGATTACAGACTACCAGACCGGCAGACCTCAGTACGTGCGCCTGCAGCACGGTGTGTCGGACAGAGTGATCAGCAACACCGGAGCACCACAGGGAACGGTCCTCTCTCCCTTCCTCTTTACCCTCTACACCACCGACTTCAGCTATCGGACTAAGACCTGCCACCTTCAGAAATTTTCTGATGACTCAGCGATAGTTGGATGTATCAGCAAGGGTGATGAGGACGAGTACAGGGCTACGGTGAAGGACTTTGTCACATGGTGCGAGCTGAACCATCTACAGCTTAATGTGACGAAGACAAAAGAGCTGGTTGTGGACATGAGAAGGAAAAAGGCACTGGTGACCCCTGTGTCCATCAACGGGGTCAGTGTAGGCACTGCTGAGGACTACAAATACCTGGGAGTGTACATAGATAATAAACTGGACTGGAGTAAAAACACAGAAACCCTCTACAGGAAGGGCCAAAGTCGTCTCTACTTTTTGAGACGGCTAAGGTCTTTCAACATCTGCAGGACTATGCTAAAGATCTTTTATGAGTCTGTGGTGGCGAGTGCTATCCTTTATGCAGTTACATGCTGGGGCACAGGCTGAAGGTGGCAGATGCCAACAGACTAAACAAACTGATCTGTAAGGCCAGTTGATGTGGTGGGAGTGAAGCTGGACTCGCTGACGACAGTGTCAGAGAGGAGGATGCTGTCTAAGCTGAAGTCCATTATTTACAATACCTCTCACCCGCTGTACAACACACTGGAAAGACACAGAAGCACGTTCAGTCAAAGACTCATTCCACCCAAAAGCACCACGGAGCGCCACAGGAGGTCATTCCTACCTGTGGCCATCAAACTTTACAACTCCTCACTTAAGTAATAGAACTTACAATACGTGCAGTATGATAGTTGTATCATAAATAGTGCAATATATGTCACCACTGCATCTGCCACTTTATTCTAAGAGCGTTTTAAGTGTATTTTAAGAGCGTTTTGCCACTTTATTTTAAGAGCGTTTTTACTTTACTTTACTTTTTAATATATTACTTTTAACATATTCTTAATACATATATACAATCTGAGCAACTGTAACATCTGTAATTTCCCCTCGGGGATCAATAAAGTATTCTGATTCTGATTCTGATGATTCTGATCTGAGGAGTTATTTTCATTCGGCATTTCTCAATAACAAATGGACCAAAGAACTTCTCATTCATTTATTGTTTTTGATAAGGCTTATGCAGAGCTGGTTTCCTGTACAGAATGTAGCATGTTTAGCTATTCTTCCTCTGGCATTAGTCCTATCGTTTTATCTGTGAGAGGTGTAGACATGTAGCTAGTCTGACAGAGAAGATTAGAAGTTTTAGAGATGTGCATACAGCATTAGAGGGACCTAATGATAGAACTGTATTTAAACTATTATAAATGTATTATTTAGGTAGATTAATTTATTTCTTAAGTTTATCATCTCGGTTACCCATGAATGTGGGTTCCTTTTTGAGACTTGATTCTCTCAAGGTTTCTTTTTCATAACATTTAGGTAGGTTTACAGATCTCACATGGTTCTCTAAATGTTATTCAATCAGAGACCTTTGCAGTATCAACAGTATCGACTGCACTGTTTTATTCTATCTGTAAAATTATAATGATTATAGCTCCTGCTTTCTGACAGAGCTTGATACTAGTAGTGAGATCTTCCATGTTCTGATGAATATCCCTGTTCCACCGTGATTAAACTCTCCAAAGAGAGAAACATGCTCAGTGCTGTAGTGCTTTGTAGTTGATGATGTTCAGTGGCGCTTCAACAAATCTGCAGCTGTTCTCAGATCAGTGTGTGTTTCTGACTCAGAGCACTTTCTCTGCAGCTGAGGGAGGTTTTTGTACGACGCTTTAACACTGTGTGTATGGAAAGCTGTTATCCTGCTGACAGTAGTAATCTCCTGCATCTTCAGGCTTTACTCCACTGATTTTTAGAGTAAAAGATGTACCAGACTGACTTCCAGTGAAACGATCTGGAACCCCAGACTGACGGCTTTTTGCATTATAGATCAGGAGTTTTGGAGCTTCTCCAGCTTTCTGCAGGTACCACTGAAGGTCATAGCTAACACTCTGACTGGATGTACAGCTGATAGTAACAGTCGCTCCTGAAGAAACAGTTTGAGGTTCTGGAGTCTGAGTCAGGATGATTTCTCCAAACACGTCTAAAGAAAAGAAAAGATGAGAGAAAAGTTAAATGGATGTAAAAAGTGTGTGTGTGTGTGTCTATGTGTGTGTGTGTAAGAGCTGCTCTGTGATGGAGATGAATGTAGTAAATAAGCAGGAAGCTCATGCTGAGTGAGGAGTGTGAGTGGATCCAGCAGTAGAATCAGTAGCATCATCATTGTGCTGTGTGTCAGTGACTCTGAAAGAACTGAACTCACTCTGATCAGAACTACAGCTCTTAAAGTGTGTGCAGTGACACACAGCACATATGCAAACACAACTACTCATTACACTACACACACCACCAGCCTGTGTGTGTGTGTGTGTGTGTTCATTGTAGTGTGACAGAGGTTTTTGTAAGACGGTTTCATTGGAATTTATCACTGTGGTGGACTTTTGGTGGAGGAACCAAACATCCTCAGTAAGTGTCTTTTTTATAATCTAAATCTCCATCAATTTACTTATTGAGCTCAACTTCAGAACTTCAGAACAATTGAATATTAATGAATATTATTACCATGTGGAACTCTGATGAGGAAATTATTCCAGTTTCTCACAGAACCAAAATAAATTCATATTGTCATTTAATAAATCTACAGTTAGAGATTATTCATCATTTAATAAATTTACAGCTAGTGATTATTCATCATTTAATAAATCTACAGTAGTTGTGGTTGGTGAATCTAAAGCTGGTCTCTGGTTGTTAGATGAAGTTTGGTGTAAATTGGTACGAGTTTCTGTGCTGATGGTAAATCCAGACGAATGCTGCTGTCTGTTTGTGTTAAACAATGAATCTTTCTGTAATCAGCTCCATTTGGATGAGCTGCACTCAGTGGTGTTTGAATGATAAAGTAAGAAGGCTTTCTATTGAATATGTGCTAACAGAAGGTTCCAGATGTTTGTACTGAACTGGAGTAATGTGGGAACAGTGTGGAGTGCTGCATTGATTATGGAAGACAGATGAAGGTTTCCAGTCTGGACGTTTAATAAGCAGTAAGGAGGAGATGTTGTGGAAGCAATTCTAAGTGTGGCTTTATGGTGTGTTTCTCCTGTGCAGAAGGTCCCACGGTGAAGCCCTCCGTGTCTCTGCTCCCTCCCTCCTCTCTGCAGCTGTCTGAGGGATCGGCCTCACTGCTCTGCCTGCTGTCTGCCTACTCTCCACAGGGGGCGCTGGTCAGCTGGATGGTGGACGGTAAAGAGGTGGAGCAGGAGCGGGTTCGGACCAGCGCAGAAGAAGAGAAGGATGGTTACAGACGCAGCAGCACCCTGACCCTCAGCAAAGCAGTCTGGGACACGGGGGAGGAGTTCAGCTGCAAGGTCTCCCATGATGGCCAGCATCAACAGGTCTGGTTCAGAAAGAGCCAGTGTGAAGGCTAGCAGCTCGAAGATAGAATTGAAGATAGAGCTGCTTCCACATGCATCTCCAATAGAGCTTCAATTCTACACAATGCTGCCATTTCTGTCTTTCCTCTGTTCAGTGTCCTGTTGCTGTTCCTGTAGTTTTGCTGTGCTGAAATAAAGCTTGATTTTGGACATGCTCTGTTCTTTTCTTCTAGTTCATCATCATCATCAGTGTTATGAGAGAGGATCTTTAGCTGGACATTCAGTGCTGTGTGTTTGTGCTTCAGTCAGTTTGGCTGAAGAAAGTTGAACATGTGCTGAAAGTGCTGCTCTATTCTGGGAGAAAGCAGATCACTCAGCCACCTTCATGCAAATCTCACTTTCAGCCTCACTGCTCTCTCACACTTTATAGGGGTTAGTTTCACTTCCTAATTTACTTGTTTAACAAATATAAAGCATCATACTCTCTGTAACATCTAATTTATCAAAATCAATGTACACATGCACACATATAGCATGTTTAATATATTTACATTTTTGTTTTCTTCCAAATACATTAAATAAATAAAAAAGTATTTAGTCAGCCACTGATTGTGCAAGTTCTTAGACTTAGAAAGATGGGAGAGGTCTGTAATTTTCATTATAGGTACAATTCAACGATGAGAGACAAAATGAGAAAAAAAGAATCTGGGAAATCACACTGTAGGATTTTTAAAGAATTTAATTGTAAATTATGGTGGAAAATAAGTATTTGGTCAATAAATTTGGTTCAACTCAATACTTTGTAACATAACCTTTTTGGCAATGACAGAGGTCAAACGTTTCCTGTAAGTCTTCACCAGGTTGGCACACACTGTAGCTGGTATTTTGGCCCATTTCTCCATACAGATCTCCTCTAGAGCAGTGATGTTTTGAGGCAACACGGACTCCACACCTTTTCTATGGGGCTGAGGTCTGGAGACGGTCTAGGCCACTCCAGGACCTTGAAATGCTTTTTACGGAGCCACTCCTTCGTTGCCCGAGCGGTGTGTTTGTTATCATTGTCATGCTGGAAGACCCAGCCACGTTCCATCTTCAATGCTCTCACTGATCGAAGGAGGTTTTGGCTTAAAATCTCATGATACATGGCCCTGTTCATTCTTCCCTTAACACGGATCAGTCGTCCTGTCCCCTCTGCAGAAAAACAGCTCCAAAGCATGATGTTTCCACCGGACAACAACCCTAAGCACACAAGCTGTTCTACCAAAGAATGGTTAAATAAGAATAAAGTTCATCTTTTGGAATGGCCAAGTCAAAGTCCTGACCTTAATCCAATGGAAATGTTGTGGAAGGACATGAAGCAAGCAGTTAATGTGAGGAAACCCACCAACATCCCAGAGTGGAAGCTGTTCTGTACGGAGGAATGGGCGAAAATTCCTCCAAGCCGGTATGCAGGACTGATCAACAGCTACAGGAAATGTTTAGTTGCAGTTATTGCTGCACAGGGGGGTCACACCAGATACTGAAAGCAAAGGTTCACATACTTTTGCCACTCACTAATATGTAATTTTGGATCATTTTCCTTTACATAAAATCTGATGATGTTTTATGTAATTTTTCTGCAGAAATATAGAAAATTCTAAAGGGTTCACAAACTTTCAAGCACCACTGTATACAAGCACTGATAAAGCCGACCTGGTGGTGTGGGGAACAGGGAAGCAAAATGACTTGTTCAGATGTGCCAACAAACGGCCTTAGTTGACACGGTGAATGAATCATGAATCAAAAGCCTGTGCATGCGCAACGCCAACAAACCCGGCAGGCAGAACACAAGGGGAAAGTGACGCAGCGAACGAGAAATAAATGAAACAACTAATTGCAAATATAGGCTCACAAATACTGAGTAAATATAATCAATGAATGTTTAATGGTTTGTAAACTACAAGAGGGAAATGAAAACCAGCGTCTGCGGTGGAGCGTCTCCTCCTCCATAAATTGAAAAACCAAAAACAGCATAAAAACTAACCTCAAAATTTCTGGCTCCATTTTTATAAAGCTTATAGCAGTTTTGTAATATGGTGCCGGTGGGAATGCCTCATTTTGGTTCCGTCATATTTCGGAAGGACACGCCTTCATAGGCCGCATAGACCGAGTCCTTCGAAGGATGCAGCCCCTGAAATGGGATTCAGCCACATTTACATACATGTAGGAAGTTCATGTCTAGACACACTAGCTTAGAGGTACATACCACCCCTTGTATGGAGACTAAGCCTAGAGCAGTAAGGTAAGAGCCCCACATTTTGTTTTGGGTTCTAGAAGGCAGGTGGGTTAGAGAGTTGTTTTATTTTTTCTAGTCTAGGAGAGTATCTTTTATTTTGTTCATTCCTTTGTTGCCACCTGTTTTATTCAGTTCCCTGAGTTTGCTGTAAAAAAGTTATTTTCCATTGTTCTGGCTTTTGAGTTACTTGTGCATATGTAAATAGAATGACGTTCTGTGAATAAATTTTCCCTTTTTGCTACTTCTGCTGCTTGGTCCCCATTCTTTGTCCTTACTTTGTCTTTGTTCTGGTGGGACCACATTGCTTTAGTTCCTGTGTTTAAAAACCACAAAGTTATGCATGACTGGCCTCATACATTTTCTGTGTACATTTTTTTTTTTTTTGGCGTGACACGTGATATGTCATTGAAAAGCTATAAGTGTGTACTATTGGCTGAAAGAGGTGTCAATCACCCAGGAAGCTCACAGGAAACGCTAGAAGCTGATCTGCCTGGTGACTTAAACAAATGAGACAAAAATATTATACTTGGTCATTTATTTATTGAGGAAAATGATCCGATATTACATTTTAATGAGTGGCAAAAGTATGTGAACCTTTGCTTTCAGTATCTGGTGTGACGGCTCAGGGGCAGAGCTCGACCCAGCGAGACCCGCGAAAAATGTGGGAGCGAGGCATCTGGCCGGGCGGACGAGGAAACACGACCGTGGCAGCAATGGTGGTAATACAGGAATGACCGCCGCCTGCTCCGTTGCGGCGCTGGGTGACGTTAAAGGCCCGAATATGAGGCTAACGGGTGCGGGGAGCTTGGGAACGAAGCTTAACTGCTCAGGTTCGGAGCTAGGCGGCGCCAAGTGCCCAAGTACGGGGCTAATAATAATAATACATTTTATTTATAAGTGCCTTTCACGACACTCAAGGACACTTTACAGAATATAGATAAAACAAAACATACAAGAAACACCAACAATACAAACATTACAGAGAATAGGCTATTTTGAACAGGTGAGTTTTGAGTCTAGATTTAAAAACAGGAAGAGACTCGATATTACGGATGTCGGGAGGAAGGGAGTTCCAGAGTTTGGGAGCAGAGCGGCTGATACTCAGACAAGCAGAAGGCAAAGAGAGATGAGTGGAAGAGGAGGATCTAAGCGAGCGAGAGGAAGTTGCTATATTGATAAGATTTGACAGATATGGGGGAGCAAGATTATAGATAGCCTTGAATGTATAGAGAAGAATTTTGAAATTGATTCTATATTTAACAGGAAGCCAGTGAAGTTGTTGAAGGACAGGTGTAATGTGATGAAAGGAAGGAGTTTTAAAAATAATACGAGCAGCCGCATTCTGAACCAGCTGAAGCTTATGGATGGATTTTTGAGGAAGGCCGAAGAGGAGAGAATTACAATAATCAGACAAGACTATGAACAAGAATAGAGGCAGTGTGGGGGGTAAGTGAGAGGCGTAGACGATTGATGTTACGGAGATGAAAATATGCAGACCGTGTTAGATTACTGATGTGAAAGTGAAAAGATAAAGAGCTGTCAAGGATGACACCCAGACTCTTAACCTGAAGTGAGGGAGAAACTAAGGAGCTGTCAATCGGAATGGAGAAACTGTCAACTTTAGATAGTGTGGATTTGGAACCGCAGAGCAATATTTCAGTTTTATCACTATTGAGTTTTAAGAAGTTAGAGGTGAACCATGTTTTTATTTCAGATAGACAATTTAAAAGGGATAAGGGTGGAAACAAAGTACTTGGTTTACGAGATAGGTAAAGCTGAGTGTCATCCGCATAGCAGTGGAAATCGATATTAAATCTGCTAAATATATCGCCAAGGGGCAGAAGGTAAATGATAAAAAGGAGGGGCCCCAGCACAGAACCCTGGGGCACTCCAGATAAAACAGGGTAAGACTGAGATCTGAAAGATTTGAGTTGAATGAACTGAGTGCAGCCAGAGAGATATGAATGAAACCAGTCAAGTGCAATATGGTTAATGCCTATGGAAGATAGTCTATTTAAAAGAATAGTATGAGAGATAGTGTCAAAGGCTGCGCTCAGATCAAGTAGAATGAGAATAGAAAATAACCCAGAATCCGCTGCCATGAGAAGGTCATTTGTGATCTTGATAAGAGCAGTTTCTGTGCTGTGGAGGGGACGAAAACCAGACTGGAATTGTTCATAGAGGCAATTTTCAGATAAGAAAGTATGAAGTTGAGTTGCAATAACTTTTTCAAGTGTTTTGGAGATAAAAGGAAGATTAGAAATTATTGGGATCTGAGCCAGGTTTTTTTCAAAATAGGAGTAATTGCAGCAGTTTTAAAGAGTATAGGGACAATTCCACTAGTAAGTGAGGAATGAATAATGGCAGTTATGAGGGGAGCAAAGAGGAAATACAGGATTTAACTAAAGCTGTAGGGAAAGGATCAAGCTGACATGTAGAAGACTTTGATTTGATAATAAGGTCGGAAATGACAGATGTATCTGGGAGTTGAAAACAGGAGAGAGACTGACTGTGAGAAAGAGGTACAGAAAAGGAGAGAGGCATACGATTAGGACAGTTCTGGTAGATTTTACAAATTTTTTCACTAAAGAACATCATTAAAGAATTACAGGTGTCAGTTGAGTAAAAGTGGGAGGGTAGGGAGGCTGTGGGCTGGAGAAATTTGTTAACTAGAGAAAAGAGTGTTTTAGTGTTCCCTTCATTAGAACTGATTAGACCAGAGTAGTACAGCGATTTTGCTTCAACAATTGTATCCTTATAATGAAATATGTGTGTTTTGTGCATTTCTTTGTGGATAGTAAGACCAGATTTTCTATAGAGTCGCTCGAGTTGACGAGCTTTGGCTTTCTTAAGCCGGAGTTCAGAGGTGTACCAAGGGGCAGAATGAGAGAAGGAAACCGAACGGGTTTTCACTGGAGCAAGAAAATTCAGAATTTTAGTTAGACTGTTGTTATAGTGAGTGACAAGGTTGTCAGGTGAGGATGAGTTTTCCATGTTCGGAATATTGTCAAGGCCGGAGGTTAGGACATCCTTATTAATGTCTTTGATGTTCCTAAATGAGATCAGATGTGGTGGCTTGGTTTTGGAGAGACAGAGAGTAATGTTAAATGAGAGACGGAAATGATCGGTTACATGAAGATCATCAGCTGCACAGTTTGAGGGGATGAGACCGGAACAACAAATTAAGTCTAGTGTGTGTCCTCTTGTGTGGGTAGGAAAATCGATGAACTGATTAAATCTAAAATTCTCAAGGCAGGAGGAGAAGTATTTGGTGAGAGGAAGAGTACTGCAGTCCATGTGTATGTTGAAATCCCCCAGCAATATTACATTTGGTGACAAAGTAGATAGATGAGTGAGTAGAGACGCAAAGTCAGTTAGAAAGTCCTTGTGTGGCTTAGGAGGACGATAAACAGTGGCAATGATAGTAGGACAAGGTCCAGGCAGTTCGCATGCTAAACATTCCAGTGAACTGTAAGGCACAGACACTTTCCAATTCTCGCGGTGTAGTATCGCGAGACCTCCTCCGCGACCTACCGCGCAAATCAAAATGGGAGCAGCAAGCTTGGGAATGGAGAATAACTGCTCAGGTTCGGAGCTAGGTGGCACTAAGTGCTCAATTCTAGAGCCTACGGGTGCAGCGAGCTCTCAAACGGGGATAGGCAGTGCTAAATACCCAGGCATGGAGCTTAACTGCTCAGATGCAGGGCTTGCCAGTGCGGCGAGCCCAGGTATGGAGCTAGGTGGCACCAAATTCCCAGGTATGGAGCTTGTTTGTTCAGATGCGGGGCTTATGGCCGTGGTGAGCTCAAGTACGGGGTTAGGCAGCGCTAAATACCCAGGCATGGAGCTTAACCGCTAGCATGCGGGGCTTAAGAGCGCGGCGAGCCCAGGTTCAGAGCTAAGGGGCACTAAAGGCTAAAGCTAGGATCACTTAACATTAGATCACTTACAAACAAAGCAGTGATTTTAAATGAAATGAAATGATCACTGATAAACACTTACACGCTCTCTGTCTCACTGAAACTTGGATTAGACCTGATATTTAGCCTTAAATGAAGCCTCACCTCCTGGATACAGTCATGCTAATCGCCCTTGTCCTAATGGTCGTGGGGGAGGCATAGCCACAATTTTTGACAAAGAGCTAGGTGTTACAACTAAATCCCATTACAAGGCTAATTCTTTTGAAATACTGAGTCTTAATGTGACTGATCCATCGTTATGGAAGTCAAAACCACACTCTTTCCAGCTTATCACTATTTACCGCCCTCCTGGTCCCTATTCAGAATTTCTTCAGGAATTTGCTAATTTAATTTAATTGTAGGTCATTTCAATATTCACTTTGACAATGAGCAGGATCCACTTAGAATTGATTTCGAGTCCATATTAGAATCCATGGGTATCACTCAGAATGTGATGGGACCAACCCACCGCTTAACATTTGGTATAAATATAGATAATCTTGATGTTTTCCTGCAAAGGGATTCAATTTCAAATCCACCAAGCGCACTATCACATCTGCTACTCCAGCTGCATTTATTAAAAACCTACCAGACTTGAAATTTAATACACCTACGGAGATCAATCATCTTGAGTGTGTAAATGACCAATTACAATGTGTGCTTCACTCAACCCTGGACACGATTGCTCCTGCTAGGGTCAAACGCATTAAGAAAAAAAGGCTAGCACCATGGTATAATGACCACACCCGTACCTTAAAGCAAAAAACCCGGCATCTAAAGCACAAGTGGAGACATAGTAAATTGGAGGTGTTTAAGATTGCTTGGAGGGACAGCATGACAGAGTATAAGCATGCCCTTAGTAAAGCTAAAGCTGCATACTTCTCTTCAATCATAGAGAAAAATAAGAATAATCCAAAATTTCTCTTTAATACAGTCTCCAAATTAACAAAAAAAAAAACACAGAAAGTGATTCTCCCATTCTGTGTAAATTTTAACAGTAATGTTTTCATGACTTTCTTTAATGATAAGATAAAAATCAAACTCGATGCTCATCACATCACCAAAACTATTCAGCAACCTTCCCAGATGCAGCCACTAGTGAAGACATCTGTTTTAATGAGCTGTAAATCAAGATTCGAATCTTTTTACCCCAATTACTAATACTCATCAACATAAGGTCATCAACATGCTTATTAGATCCATTCCTACACGTTTTATCAAACAAGTAGTACCTAGTATTATAGAGCCACTGTGTTAGTTTATTTTAAATTCATCCCTTAACTTTGGTTATATGCCCCAATCCTTTAAGGAGTCTGTGGTCCTGTGCTCTGCCGTTATCAAACCACTGATTAAAAAAGCCAGTCTTGACCCCTTGTGTGATATCTAATTATAGGACCAATTTCATGCACCCATCATAGTACTGACAACATTATTAATTAGGATATCTAAATAACTTGGTTAATGTCATCAGATTAAGGGAGTGTTTCTTTTTCTTGTTCTGTATTAGATTTAAGGTGCAGCATTTTGACACTATAGATCATGATGTTTTTACTAAACATAGAAAATACTGTAGGTATTAAGGGATTAGCACTTTCTTGGTTTTAAATCCTACTTAACAAACAGACTGGTACCAGTTTGTTCATATAATAATCTAAGGTTCTAAGCTCTCAAAAGTGAAGTATGGCCGTGCCTTAGGGGTCAATGCTGGCCCGCTTTTATTCTCTCTCTGTACATGCTCTGCCACTAGGCTCAGTTATTCGTCTAACATGGCATTAGTTTCCACTGCTATGCAGATGATACACAGCTGTACTATCAGCCCAAACCTAATGACAGGTATACAATCAACAAAAATTGAGAACTGTGTAAGGAAATAAAAAGATTGGATGTTATTTAATTTTCTCTTACTTACACAGATAAAACTGAGGTTCTATTAGTTTGGACCCAAGGCTGTGAGAGAAAAAGTGGCTACATCTATCCTAAAAAAAATCTAGATGGCGTGTCAGTATTGCCCCAGTCCCCATCTGTAAAAAAACTTAGGTGTCACATTTGATTCCAGATCTTTCCTTTGATACGCACATTAGCAGCATCACTTCGAATTGCTTTTCTTTCAATTACGTTAATATCGCTAAACTTACAATATCCTCTCTTTTAATGATGCAGAAAAACCTTTGTTCATGCGTTTATAACCTCAGGTTGGATTACTGTAATGCTTTACTTACTGGATGCTCTAGTAAATCTATAAATAAACGTCAATTAAGTTAAAAATGCAGCCTCCCGAGTGCTAACTCAAACTAGAAAATTTGATCATATCACTTCCTGTTCCATCATCACTGGCACTGGTTACCAGTTAAAATTCTGCATTGATTACACAAATACTTCTTATAACTTATAAAGCTCTACATGGCCTGGCCCCACATTATCTGAGTGAAACTCTTAGAGTTTTGCAATCCAACTCGTTCTCTACTTCATTTCGCAGGTGTGCAGGACTTCTTTTAGTTCCTAGAATCAAAAAAGTCACAGCAGGGGAAAAGGCTTTTCTCATACATGGCCCCCCAACTATGGAGGAAACTACTCTACTTTTCGTTCGAGACACTCCAAATTTTAAGTCCTATACGCTAAAGACATACCTATTGCCGCATGCTTTTTGACTAGATTTAGACCAGGATGCAAATGGCTTTGGTCATTGGGGGCCGAAGGTCTGGAGTCAGCATGTCTGGCCTGCCTCCGCCCTGTCCGTTAGCCGGGAGTGTCAGCTGGGCAGTCTGGCTGACTACTGGGCTTCGGTCCCCTCGTGAATCTTGTCTCGTGCATCCTTGCCTTAGATTAGAGCAGAGCTGGGGGTTTATAGTCAAAGAGTCTTATGGGGTGATCAGAGACGTTGGGTTGCTGTCTTCTGCCTCCTTCCGGTGGGTTGACCAATTGTCTCATGTGAATCCCTCTTGGCTGTGTTTCCTACCAAGTTTCTCCTCTTTCTAGCTATGCTGCTATAGCTAATGCTGCCGGGGTCTCATGCTACACATGGCATCAGTGATTGACATGGCATCAGTCATTGTTATAGACACTGTGCTCTTATTCAATAACTAATTACATTTTCTGTTTTCTCTCCGAGCTGTGTTCCGGTACCAGTTCCAGCCCCACACATGATGTTCATCCACTGCAGCTTCAGTCAAGCTGCTTCCGTCATCAGCTCCAGCCCCATCATACCTGGGCCACTTAATGCCGATGCGCATACTTCACATTTTATTTGAACTATGACTCCATGACTTTAGTTTCGTTCTTAGATTTATCATCTACGCCGCCCAAGGAGGTTGGGTCCCTTTTTGAGTCTTGGTCCTCCCAAGGTTTCTTCCTATACCACTCATGGAGTTTTTCCTTGACACTGTTGCCCTAGGCTTGCTCAATTTGGGATAGGACGTAGATATTAGGAGATAATCTAAACTTGTAAAGTTGCTTTGAGACAATGTTCCATTGTAAAAAGCGCTATATTAATAGATCTGACTTGACTTGACTACTTTTTTATGATTCTTACTGAACCTCAGAGTCACCATAGTTGAAACACAACCCTTGCTCTCTCAGCTGAAAGGGTTCCGATTCTCCGGAAGGGTTCGCATCCAGGATAGTCGGAGACTGGTTCTCAGTGGCAGTGGGTCTTGACCGGGGAGACAGGATCGCCTGGACCAGACAGTAGGCCCGTTCCAACCAACATATGTAGAAATGCTGGTACAGGCGAACAGCCAGTGCCAGGCCAGGGCCTCTAGGTCTGGAGGCTTGTCACGGGCCGCTAACTCGTCCTTGAGATGCTATGCGAAGAATGATGCTTAAGCAAAGAACCAAAAATAAGAAAACTAGAGTCCAGTTTGCCGGCTCGGGAGTTCAAGTAACCGGCATGAACGAAAACCAAAAAAGAGGATAACCAAAGAGTAAGGCCGCGGTGAGTGGCTAGCTTCACCAGGCAAGGAGCGCTCCAGCAGGCGGGAATGGTCCAGAGAAAGTGAGGCTGGACCACAGGATAAACCGGTGGCAGGTTTGTGAACAGACAATCTGGCGGAGTCTGGCTGGGAAGACCAATGTTTTATGGCATGGCAGTGATGAGCAAGAATCTGGATCAGCTGTGTCGAGAAGGCGAGGCAAGACGAGAACTGGCCACTAGATCTGTGTGGAGAACAGAGCACACAACACACGCACGCCGTATTCGAAAACAAAACAAAAACCATGTGCGGGAACTAAGGGATAGTCTTAAAAGGACCAAAAAAAAAAAAATGAAGCGGAACCAGGGCGAACCCTGACAGTTTGTTAAACACTTGCCATTCCTACCTTTACCTTTCACTTCCTGTGACATCTGGTAAAGTAACTGCAGTTTGTCCACTAAAGTGTGCAGTGCAGAAGTGCTACAAGGCCTGAGTTGAGATGTTCTTGCTCCAACACTTCAGGAGTATTTTCCTCCCTCAAAGCAACACTTGAAGGTTGTACCATCATTTATCTTATGTTCTATGTGACACAGTCATGGCTAAAGAAGGTCTATAACACTGGGATGTAGATTCAGGATTACAAGGTCCCTGTGCTAAAACAAATGCTGTTAGAGGACAGTCTGGATCCTCCAGTAATGACAATTGAGGACCTTTCTAAATCACTTAATTGGTATTGGTGGACTACGAATTGGAGTGTGGACTACTAGTGAGATCTTCCATGTTCTGATGAATATCCCTGTTCCACAGTGATTAAGCTCTCCAAAGAGAGAAACATGCTCAGTACTGTAGTGCTTTGTAGTTGATGATGTTCAGTGGAGTGCAGCTTTAGCAGATCTGCAGCTGTTCTCAGATCAGTGTGTATTTCTGACTCAGAGCACTTTCTCTGCAGCTGAGGGAGGTTTTTGTACGACGCTCTACCACTGTGTGTACGGCAAGTTTTCATCATGCTGACAGTAGTAATCCCCTGCATCTTCAGGCTTTACTCCACTGATTTTTAGAGTAAATTCAGTCCCACGGCCACTGCCAGTGAAACGATCTGGAACCCCAGAATAACGCTGAACATCATCATAGATGAGGAGTTTAGGAGCTTCTCCAGGTTTCTGCAGGTACCACTGAAGGTCATCGTAAACCCCCTGACTGGCTGTACAGCTGATAGTAACAGTCGCTCCTGGAAAAACAGTTTGGGGTCCTGGAACCTGAGTCAGGATGATTTCTCCAAACACCTCTAAAGAAAAGAAAAGATGACAGAAAAGTTAATCTGTGTGTGTGTGTGTGTGTGTGTGTGTGTGTGTGTGTGTGTGTGTGTGTGTGTGTGTGTGTGTGTGAGAGCTGCTCTGTGATGGAGATGAATGTAGTAAATAAGCAGGAAGCTCACGCTGAGTGAGGAGTGTGAGTGGATCCAGCAGTAGAATCAGTAGCATCATCATTGTGCTGTGTGTCAGTGACTCTGAAAGAACTGAACTCACTCTGATCAGAACTACAGCTCTTAAAGTGTGTGTAGCAGTGACACACAGCACATATGCA
>JAJAGP010004985.1:0-39838 GCA_025084515.1 Ancistrus triradiatus | reverse complement strand
GGGGGGAGGTTATGCCAGGGTCAGTGATAAGCCCAGAGTTTTTACGTTATTGGTCGAGATCTTGTACTGATGATGGTAAAGTCTCCTACAGCACATCCCAGACACTTTCAGACCACACATGACTTTTTCCGTTGCTCCACAGTCCAGTCTTTATGGCAAACTGAAGCCTTTTTTCTGATGATTTAGTAATGGGTTAGATGTTTTAATAATGCGTTGAACAGTTCTTAAGACGTACTTCTGTTCTTGGCTTGATGCAGTAATTGTATGTACTGTTATGTACTAATGTATGTACTATTATTGCATTAATGATATTATCATTATTAGACTACATCTTATTGTATGTATAGGCTGATATCATGCTGTACTGTACTCTATGCTACCTACGAGCAGATCTCTTTCATTTCACTGTTATCACAAGCAGAGAGCAGACTGCCTCGGCGTCTCACTTTGATTTTTTTGTTGATTTTGTTATCTTTTTGTCACTGATGATCAATGATAAGAACTTAAAGATGCACTATTTGGATTATTTTTTCAGCATTTCAAAGTGAATGAGCCGAGTTCTGACATTAAATTCATGAACATTCAGTTATAAAGGGACATTTAAACACGTATTAACCATGGAAAATAATCCAAATTCATGCTTTCTTATGACAGGGAATATTTTCCACCACCTTAGCTGGCCTAACGCTGATCCACACTCCTCTCTATCGAGATTTGTAGTAACTGGAGTCAAAACTCTTTTTGTACTCCACATAGATCAAAAGCCTTGAATATAAAAACGACTCATTAAAATCAGTTGATGTTTTCTTAACTTCATTCACACTGCTATTTTTCAAATAACTTTACAAGAATGATCGTTTTTAACTCTTTTCTTAAGAACTATTCTAAGAACAAGTGGTATTCTTGAAAACTTGTTCTTAACTGCTTTCTTAACCTTACAATAGAATCACACCTGTCTTAGACATCCTCGTCTTTTGCTTTCCGGCGTCACCCCACAATTATCGTATGTTCCGAGGATGTATTTCTTCCACCATCACCTCTGTTTCTATCTCTTGTTGGCTAAAATTTTTTGAAACTTGGTTTGATGTTTTTTTCCTGTGAGTGCATTAAACAAAATAACACAAATAACGCTAAATACAAATTCAAAATGTGTCTCTCACCACAGAGTGTAAGCTCTTAATGTAATAATAAGATTCTTAAGATAATATTTGACAATTTAAGTTTTTCAAGAATTGCATTTAAGAACATTTTTATGAACTTCTTAGTGTTTTGCCTTAAGAACCTTCACAAGTTTTTTCTTAAGAAAGCCTTCATGAATCCGGCCCCGGCATCAGGAGAAGTTCTGCCTCCAATAAGCAGCTCAGGGACCGGATTCAAGAAAGTGTCTTAAGAAAGAAAATCTTAAATGTGTGTTTGTTCTTAACTTCATTCTTAAGAACAATTATAGGAACGAGTGGTATTCGAGTGGTTTAGATATTGGAAATAAGGGTTATCGATTTCTTCCTCCATCACCTCTATTGCTATTTCTTATTTGTAAAAGTTTTTGAACGCTTGGTTTGATGTTTTTATCTGAGCGAATGAATAAACAATGGAAATAAAAGTAAATACAAATTCAAAATGCGTCTCACGCTGTATATCTCCAGCTGTTAAATGAAACATACCCTACGTAAGAAAACAATGAAGACTTTAAGACAATATCTGAGAACTTTTGAAGTTTTTAAGAACATTCTCATGAACTTCTTCCTGTTTTTCTTAAGAACCTTTGCGAGTTTTCTTCTTAACAGCCTGGGAACAAATGATCCTGGGAAAATATTATTCTGGTAACGCAGAGCTTAGTTTCAGTTCCTCCTGTGCTACTTTCGGTAGGAATGATTCTTACTGTTTCTGTAGCGGTTGATACATTTCATGGGGACGAGTTGCAGGCCCGACGCCGACCCTCCTGTCGTTTGCATTCGAGCAAAACCTTACATCCATGCTGGGCCAATTTAGAGCAACCAATTAACCTAATGCATGTATTTAGAATGCGGGAGGAAACTGGAGTACCCAGAGAAGATCCACATGGACATGGGGAGGACAAACTCCACTGTGCCACCGTGCCACCTCTGAAATCCGATTCTAGTTCTGCAGGACTTGGGGAAACTTAAACCCAGAACATAAGACCCTGGGAAGTCTCAGGGAAACAGGAACGAAAGATCTTGGCCATATAAGGTCATACAGGGCGTGAGTCTTTAAACGTTGGCTGCTGGGACCAAATAATGGACGTCTGTCTCAAAACAATCAATAAATCCATCCTGACATCTCCCTGCCCGAAGCCTGAGGCTGCACGTGAGCTCGGCGTGTGACTGACACTCAGCTGGAGGAAATTCTCTCATCACACCCAGCACTCAGTAATCTGAGTCTGTGCTGAGCAAGGGGAACCGACCCAATCCGCTCAGGGCTCTGCAGCCACCCGGGGGAACGGCCGTGAGCCTAACGCACGATGGAGAGGGGGATTGGCGCTACCCACGGCTAACCTGATTAGCTGGGTACAAATAGCAGTCATTAACCACCGGCTCACACTCCGTGTCTTTCTCTGTGGAACACTCGTCAGACCTGAGTGGGATCACCTGTCGCAGGTACGCAGATCAACACACACACACACACACACACACACACACACACACACACACACATTTACTTTCACTTTTATTTCATTGCAGACCTCAAGATATCATGGGGTTTTTTTTGTCAACTTCATTTGATTTGTTAATAAACATCCATTCCTGCACTTCTACAAAAGCAGTATCTACGAAAGTCTTTGAGGAGCAAAGATGATCAGAGGATCTCCAGTTTATCAACAAATGTGTAAGAAAACAATAAAATGTTTTAAAAAATATTCCACAAAGAAAAATGTGAAGGGATTTGTATATTTCAGTCCGAACTTGATAAATGCATGGACGTCCCTGATAAAGATGTCGTCTTGAAGGCAGCTTATGTTGCCCTAAAATCTCAGGGTACTTTTCTGCATTAATGCTGCATCACAGAAGTGGAAATGACCTTTACCAAGGGCCCTGACCCGACCCCATACCATACCACAGCCTGGCTTTTGGACTTTTCTTTTTCATCTTTGGTCAAAAAAGCTCTGTTATACTGATGGGTCTGAGCACAATTCCCCATTCCCACTGGGTGATGGTCCATCCCAGATCCTCCGAGCCCAGAGAAGCCGACGCCCCTTCTGGACATGGTTATAACATAAGGCTTCTGTTTAGCACAGTAACGTTTTAAGTGGTATCTGTGAATGTAACTCTGTATTGTAGAGCTTGATAAAGGTTTGATAAAGGAATCCCTTGTCCATGTGGTTCTATCAGCTATTGATGAGTGACGGTTCTTGATGCAGTGCCATCTGAGGGAGTGGAGATCACCCCTCTACAGTTTAGGATTTTTAGGAAATTCCTCCAGATTCTGAATGGTTTAATGATATTATGCTCTGTAGAGGGAAAAATATATAAATCCCTTCCAATATTTCTGTGAGGAACATTGTTTTCAAACATTTTAATAATTTTTTTACACATTTGTTGATAAACTGGAGATCCTCTGATCAGCTTTACTCCTTAAAGGCTCAGCCTTCTGTGGATACTGCTTTTACAAAGTCAAATCATGACTATAATCACCTGTTTGAAATCACATCATTATTTATTTTTTTTAAGTCATTTCTCATTCATAAATGCAGTAATGGATGTTCATTAACAAATGTAATGAAGATGACCAGAAAAAAACATGAAATATCTCGGGGCCGTACTGTCTGCAATGACATAAAAGTCAAAAGAAATATAAGGGACACATGGTTTAAATATAAATGATTATTGTAGGATCAGGATGGATATAAACGCTGTTATCTCTGTTTGTTTAGTTTTAATTCACCTCTCTAATTGGCCACAATGAGCCCCAAGAACGTCATCTTTAAGAAAGCATCTAAAGACAAATCGGTGAGTGAATCAGCTCCTGAGTCTGTAGTAGAAAAGTACGTTAATATCAGTGTGAAATCATTTATATTTAAGGTGAAATGGGAGTAATTAAAGCCCTTAGAACCTTAACGTACGACATACTGTGTGAGTTTTAGGGGGTGGGGACCAGTTTATATATCATTGTGAGGACCAAGGATAGAAAGATATAGCATTTTTACCTTATGGGGACATTCTACTGTTTTTGTTTTTACAAAAACTTGAAAAGAAAAAACAAAAAGAGGTAAAAGATTTGCTTTATATTGCTGAGGTTAAGGTTATTTGTATGCGTGGTGTTTATTACCTACAGTAATATTATAATCAATGGAAAGTCCCCACAGCAATAGACAAACAACCGTGTGTGTGTGTGTGTGTGTGTGTGTGTGTGTGTGTGTGTGTGTGTGTGTGTGTGTGTGTGTGTGTGTGTGTGTGACAGGTGGCTGTGTATATGGGAAGGCGGGATTTTGTGGATCATGTGAACTCGGTGGATCCAGTAGGTAGGAATCGCTGGGCACCTGCTCTATTATCCAATCAATCAATCACTCAATCAATCAGTCAATCAATTAGTCAATACTTAATTTGTTGATTCTTTCCCTGTGAAATGTGACTCTTTTTGGAACAGATGGCGTCGTTCTAATTGACCCTGAACTACTGATGGGCAGAAAAGGTAAATCGCTGTTAAACAAAGAGGCCACGCCTCCTTTAGTGAGACTGACAGGTACAGCAGCCACATCTCCTACATTGAGACAAACGCAGAGGCCACACCTCCTTTATGCAGATAAACACAGAGGACACACCCCTTTTACTGAGATTAATATCTACATAGACCACACCTCCTCCATTGCGACAAAGACAGAGGCCACACCTCCTTTACAGAGACTGACAGTTTCAGAAGCCACACCTTCTTTAGTAAGACGAACGCAGAGGCCACACCTCCTTCACTAGAACAGACTGACATTTTGAACGGTATAAACAGCAACTGGATTTCTCCATGGCGCCCCCTAGCGTATGTCACCCTGTCCTGCACGTTCCGGTACGGCAGAGACGACATGGACGTGATGGGAATCGCCTTCAGGAGAGACATTTACCTCTCGACCCGGCAGATCTACCCGGCGCTGCAGGACAAGGAGCAGTGCACCCTCACCAAGGTGCAGGAGAAACTGCTCCGCAAGCTGGGGCACAACGCCTACCCCTTCTTCTTTGAAGTGAGCACCGGTTTTGTTATGTAAATGCATCACAGAGGCTGAATCGATTCAATTCCGATTTGATTCAAATTCCAATTCAATTCGATTTGGTTTGATTTGATATCGATTCAGGTCGGGATATTTCAGTTGCAATACCAGGTTTTGTTTGGATATGAAAAGAGATTTTCAGAGAATTAAGAAATCTCATTTTGTAAATTGTTCAAAGAACACTCAACCTAAAGTTATTAAAATGATTAGTGTTTACATGAAGAGTGAACCGGACCCATCTGCGTTTGGAATGGCCACTTAACTCACATGTTTACATCTGGGTAAAACAGAACATGGTTCAGGAACAATGCTGTATGGACGTATATCTCTCATTTAAAGTTACCAGAGCCACAGATTGTTTTTGGCACAGGGAGAACTTGAAGGTAATTTCATCCTAAATCCTTTCTCTAGTGGGGTTTGTTTGGCCGTTGTTTCAAAACTTCATGAAAACTCTGCAGAGGGCTTTTAATTTGAAACAACGGACGGAGAGTGAAACAAAAGTGGAGAGAGATGAGGCCAAGGTAGAATTAGAAGAGAAGAGAGAAAGGCTTATATACTATAGTTATGTTTAGGTTTTGTTGAAAATAACTTTCACAACATAGCGTAACACAGGGCACCGGGCACCGGGCACAGGGCACGCTGGCGCTTCATGACTTTGAGTTGTTCAGTTCATCATGGCTCCCCATTTTGGCAGTACAGTACTGCATTAAATTAAAGCCATAACTGAGACTGCAGAAATGCTTAACCGATGCAGGCTAGATCTCGGTGGACAAAAAACAACAAGGATAAAGATTTACGCATTCATGAAAAATAGGCTCATTTTAAAGATTGATCTCGGGTATTGAATTGATATTGGGTCGTTCAAATGAAGATCGATTTGAATACAAAAACCAACCCCTAATACAATATATAGTTGTTGTTTTAATCATTTCGGTATAAAAAAATAAGGAAATAAAAGTATCAAACCAACAAACCAAGGCTGAGTCCGTACCAGGTCTCTCAAACTCAAATAAAGCATGCACAGTCCAAGCAGACCATAGCTGGGCTAATGGCATTCATAGCGATTGTGCCCAGCTGGTGCGATGGTCAAGCCCAATTGGTCCGACATCTGGCGACATTTTTTATGTCACTGTTGACGAGCCACTGTTTCCTACCAAGGGCTGCTCTCCTTTAGTGCAGAACATCTCAACAGGGCCTGATAAATTCGGCATCAACTTTTGGATTGCTGAGTTGAGTTGTCCCAAGGGGGAAAGACTGTCTGAGAATGTCGTCACAAAAATAGGACAGAATTGTGACTAATTCATTTTCCTGCCTCTGTTTCAGTTCCCCGATAATCTTCCGTGCTCTGTAGGACTGCAGCCGGCTCCCACCGACGTGGGCAAGGTGAGCCTTAGTCTGCTAATTACACAAAACACAAGACGGTCAATCTACAAAAATTATGTTTTTGGACGCGCCTTGTGCCCTAATCCATGCTGTGTCCCATATTTTCCTCAGCACTGTGCAGTTGAGTTTGAAGTAAAGGCCTTCAGCGCTCAGAACCTGGATACCAAAGTTCGAAAACGGTCAGCCTCAAACCTGTCACTTGTATCTTATACATTTTAAGTATTATATTTATCAATTATATATCTATCTCATAATATTAACATTCTGCCCAAAATCTCTGAGCATGGATTGGATATTATCAGCATCATTAAGTCCATACTGGTCGCACACTACTGTTACGGACCGGGATGAGGCAGGTTACAGTGACGGGTAAGCGAGAGGGGGAAAAACCCTACACTTCCTTCACCTAGTAGTGGAAGGATAACCAATGGCCAACTGCGGAGCTGGCAGCTGGGATTGAACTGAGGATCTACACACTGGGAGGCATACGCGTTAGTAACACGCCACATGGGCGCTGACGTGAGCACAGCACTAAAAGGGAATGAGTACGAGGACAGAAGCAAGTGCAGCATGTAGCGGACTCAAAAACCCTAGCGGGACGGGAAAGGAAGGCCGTGACAAGCCAACTGAGTGCTAACGAAACGTAGCGAGAGGCGTGTGTGTGACACCGGCCGCCGCTTAGAGCAGCTCTTTATGGCCGAGCGGCAGGTGCACCTGATCCCCGCTGATGGGGGGCATGGCCGCTGAGCGCTGTCGGCGCATCTGTGTTGGCCTGGGGTCGGCGTGTTTGGTGAGCCGACGCCCCCCTCTAGTGTCGGACGCGGGGGTTCTAATAGCAGGCATACCATTCGGCGTAACAGAATGCCCGAGAGTCAATTCTCTGAAGTCGCTTTGGAAACAAGTCAATTCCCGCTAAATTGAATCGGTGATTTGGAGGATCGACTCGTAGGCTTAATATTTAGGTACAAGCTTCAGAAACGAGTCAATTTACACTCATTTGTATCAGAGATTCAGAGACTAGATTCACAGCCATAGCAGTAGTTGCAATAGTATGCCTGTGAGTCGGTTCTCTGAATCTCTGGTTCAAAGTAGCTTTGGAAAGGAGTTAATTCACACTAACTGAATCAGAGATTCAGAGAATCAAATAAAAGACATACTATTATGTACAAGCTTTGGAATCAAGTCTGTTCTCACTAAACCGAATTGGAGAATTGACTCAGACTTACTATTAAGTACAATTTTCAGAATTGAGTCAGTTCTCACTAAATTGAATTAGAGATTCGAAGAATCAATTTGCAAACGTAACATTAGATCCAATAGTATGCATGCGAGTCAATTCTCTGGTTCAAAGTAGCTTTGGAAACGAGTCAATTCACAATAATTGAATCAGAGATTTGGAGAATCAATCTCAGGCATATTATTAGGTACTAGGTTCAGAATCAAGTCAATTCGAACTAACTGAAACTGAGATTCATAAAATCGACTAAGAGGCTTACTAGTAGTAGCAAGCTTCAAAATTGAGCTTATATACGATACATTAATGAGGAAATCTGCCGCAGGTGCTTATTTTAAGTAAAGCTCAACCTCCTCCACTACTCCAACAGCACCGGGCGACCTTAAACAACGTTTCCTTTTGGTTATCTCGACCTTAAACGGAGTCCATCTGTGTGTCCCTACAGGAGCACTGTGCGACTGATGATCCGTAAGGTGCAGTATGCTCCACAGAAACCTGGTCCTGCACCATCGGTCTCCGTCACCCGTGACTTCCTGATGTCCGACCGACCTCTGCACGTGGAGGCCAGTCTGGAGAAGCAGGTGAGCGCGATCCAAAAATCGACTCGGTCTCGAGTTGGAATATAAAGTAATCAGACCACTTTTGTTCATCCTGCAGACTTATTATCACGGAGAGCCGATCAGGGTCCGAGTCAACATCAATAACGAGTCCAACAAGTCCGTGAGGAACATCATTGTGTCTGGTGGGTAAATACATTGTTTGATGTTTGCGACAAATAAAAGGTCACATTGCAGCGAAGTACCGGATCGTTAACATAGGGTTATTTTTGCAGTCGATCAAACAGCCAACGTCGTTCTGTACTCCAGCGACAGCTACATGAAGTCAGTGGCCATAGAGGATTCTGGGTGAGTGTCTGAGATGTTTACGTTTAAGTCAGTAGTATCCAGGGCAACTTACAGGGAGCCAGTAAAGGGAATCCAGCAGTGGGGTCACATGAGAACACTTATTGATAAATAAATTGAAAACCAGACATGCTGTACCCATGGAAAGACCTGCATGGGAAGGAGACTGGACTAGCACTTTGGTGGAAAGGAAGGGTCGAATTCTCCTGATGTTGTAGTGTCTTTCAAGTGTATTTAAGTTCTAAATAAATACTTCTTACCTGATCTTACATTTAACGTTTGTTGCAGAGACTCTTTGGGTCCGGGTGGTAAAATGGAGAAGGTCTACACGCTTCTCCCTCTACTGGCGAACAACAAGGAAAGGCGAGGCATCGCTCTGGATGGAAAACTGAAGCATGAAGACACCAATCTGGCCTCCACCAGCATGTCAGCTTAAGCTTTCCATTTTTTATTTTTAGTTATAAAACGCAGTTGGTGTGAGCTGTGAATCATAATGTCTCTTATTTTATGGTGCAGAATTAAAGAGGGTGTCCTGAAGGAGGTGTTGGGGATTTTGGTGTCATACAGGATCATGGTGAAGCTCATCATGGGAGGGTCAGTAGAAATGCTTTTTGTTTTCATGTAGAACTTCGTACAGTGATTGTTGTGTTTATCTGACAGCTAATGTTTGTTTGTTTCTGTCTTTTACAGGCTGATGGGATCGAGGTGAGCACTGAAGCTGGCTGTCACACCAATCAGAGTTTGCATTTTATATCACAAACACAAAGAATGTAAAGCCTAGACCAATGGCTAAATAAATATCTAGGCTGTTACTACATGGTTGCTAGGCTGTTGGTAAGTGGTTGCTAAGCGGCTGCTAGGCTGTTACTATGTGATTGCTACATGGTTGCTAGGCTGTTGCTAAGTGGTTGTTAAATGGATGTTAAGTGGTTGCTATGTAATTGCTAGGCTGTTACTAGATGGTCGATATGTGATTGCTAAGTGGTTGCTAGGCTGTTTCTGTGTTGTTACTAGATGGTTGCTAAGCTGTTGCTATGTGGCTGCTATGTAATTGCTATATATATATATATATATATATATATATATATATATATATATATATATATATATATAAAATGTGTGTGTTTGTTTTGTGTCTACAGGCTGTGAAATAATTATTTCTGTTGACTTTTTTGTATTTTCAGTGAGGTCGGGTTGGAGCTGCCGTTCCAGCTGATGCACCCCAAGCCCGATGCAGGTGAACGTGATGAACAACTTTATTCTTTGTGAAAATTGGCTTGTAATTAGGACTGGCCTCCTTGGCTGATCGCTTACAGATCTAATGATCGATAACATCACTGCTCGTTAGTTGATGTTGGATGCAGGGGAAATGGACGAAGCGTCTCCGGAAAAACAAGGCTTGTTACAAGGTTCCACCCCGTTGTAAGGTCGACCAATCATCATAAAGAGAAGCCATGCTTCTGTGCAAAATCACTCCTTCCAATAAACTGAGACGTCCAACAAACATTAAGCTTTCGCCCTAAAAACAGCGATCACAGAGACTCAGAGGCACACAGGCTTCAGTGAGAGTCTGTTATCTCTATATGTATGACTGTATTATATAGTACAGTACGATCAACGTCGTGTTTCGCAGAATGTAATACGGACATTAAACAGCATGTTCCTAGAGAATGTTCCTTATTTCTTATGATATCTTGTACTTAGAAAGTCATTTAACACTTTGCTTTTCCTTTGCTTCCTGAAGAGAAAGAAAGGTCAGTTTACATTTTATTATCAATTATACAGTATAAAGGCCTTTTCACACCAATTACGAAAAAAAAGCATGTCAAGTTTTGACGAAGAACACATGTACATTAACTCTGTCCTTCACACCAAGCCCGAAACTGACAGACCGAGACGCTGCGTAAGATGTTTAATCGGAGTCTGTTCTAATTCCTGCGCGGTTCAAATCAGGCTGACCAATCAGAGCTCGGTCGCTGGGCAGAACAGCTCATCGAGAGCTTATAGGACGAGCAACAGGCTTCCTCTGAAAACATGGATATTAAAGAAAAGCTCTGGTGGAATAGAACTGAAAGGAGAATGAAAGAGAATGAAGGTGATAAAGCTCACAGGGACTGGATGGAAGCGTCTGATTATTTATGTAAAACACAAACTAGAGCTTCCTGCGCTCATCTTCACGTGTCCTTTGTTTAAGTTGATGATGTGAAAAAGACACGGCGATATCTCCAACACATTAGGTGAAGGGAAATTAAAGAAAGCAAAAGCAGGTCAAAAATACCTTTAGTTTAAATCCGTTTATTTCAGTATGAAAAGGCCTTTACTCCCCTCCTAATCGTACCTGGTCCTGTATCGTTCCTGTTTCGTTCCTGTTTCGTACGTTACGTGCAGTGAGCTGGAGGATGAGATGGTGTTTGAGGAGTTCAAACGCTCCAACCTGAAGGGGATGGAGGACGACGAGGAAGGGAACATTTCGGCAGGGGAACCGTGAGACCGAGACACCATGTCATATAAATATGCTGTTAGCTATGTAGTAGGAAATAGGCTCATAATCGTTCTTACTGAAAGAAATCCGACGTTAATGTCGAACTTAATGTATCAGCGTAAAGACAGAACGATTGTACCTCATGACCACAGAATAGCTATTAAAACAGTTTATAATGTAGGCCTATCTTATTAAAGTCTATGCACTGTATGTTGTGTAGTTTTGTGGTAGATTTCAATAAATACTCAATAAATACATGTTGTTCAAGTTTTTTTAATTATAGACACAATTACACAATCATAAAGACAGTATTGATTTAATTTAGCCTGTCTCCGTGTTCAGAGAAATCTCTAACATACAAAGGTTTGTCAGAGAGAGCGTCGATACACAACACATTAAAGAATCATGATCTGGATTAATCAATGAATCACAATTCTCTCACAGAAATAATTTTATCTTCTACTCTACGTTAAGTAATACTAGATCATTAAAAGCAGATCTGTATCTGAAACAATTAACTATTCGTCATTCAACCGGAGATTCAGAGAATCGACTCGCAGCCATACTATTAGGTGCAAGCTTTGGAATTGAGACAGTTCTTACTACAGTACTTTTAATTGGGGATTCAGAGAACCCACAGCCAAACTATTAAACGCAAGCTTCAGAAACTAATCATTTCTCACTACTTTGAATTGGAGATTCGCAGAATCAACTTGGAACCACACTATTAGGCGCAATCTTCGGAATCGAGTCAGTTCTCACTATACTAAATACGAGATTCAGACAGTCGACTCGCAGCCATACTATTAGGTGCACGCTTCAGAAATTAGTCATTTCTTACTGCTTTGAATCGATTCCCAGGCAGACGATTAAACGCAAGCTTTAGAAATGAAACAGTTCTCACTATTTTTAATAAGAGATTCGGAGAATCGACTCGCAGCCATACGATTAAACGCAAGCTTCGGAAGCGAGTCAGTTCTCATTACTTTCGAATCTGAGATTCAAAGAATCGACTGACAGGCAGACGATTAAACACAAGCTTTGAAGAATTGACTCTGAACCATACTATTAAACACAAGCTCCGGAATCAAATGAATTACAACTACTTTGCATAAGGGATTCAGAGAATCGACTCACAGACATAGTATTAAGTACATGCTTCAGAAACGAGTCAATTATCACTACCTTTAATCTAAAATCAGATAATCAAATCAGAGCAGATTCAGAGAATTGACTCGCAGCTGTAATATTAGGTACAAACTTTGGAAACGTGTCATTTTCAACTGCTTTGAATCTGAGATTCGGAGAATTGGCTCTGAGCCATACTTTTAAGTACAAAATTTGGGATCGAGTCAATCTCACTAAATTAAATCATAAATTCAGAGAATCAACATGGAGCCATTAGATGGAAGCTTCAGAAACGAGTCAATTCTCACTTCTTCAGAGATTCAACATGCATGATTTCGACACAGCTGAAGGATTTCCCTCTCTAACAGCACTAATGCTACTATACGGTGTTTGTGGCCTTAAGGCTTAGATGACAAGGATGCCACATTTGAGATTAAAACTAGCAATCTACTGGTTTTATTGCCCCACTTCTGACCCTGCTACTGCACCTGAGAAATATATAAGACGTACTTGGATGGATCCCCAATTTTCAGGTTCTAGATTATAAGCAAATAGCCAAGATGCTGTACGAGATATCCTGAGCTGAGGTATCAGTACAGATCCTACAGAGCTTTGCTGTTTTGTCTGAATTCGATTGAAACCAACATCTGCGTTTACGGATTGCTCGGGTCCTCCAGGGTCCCCCAGTCAAACGTGCCATCGATGGGCACGGGCATATCTTTGGAGAGGGGTTCATCACAGCTATCTGGATTAAGCAGGAACCCGGAGAAGGTGCTGGTGCTCTCACTGTTGGTGTACAAGCCATTACTGTTTGCATCCTTCACCTGCAACCACACCTCATCGCCCCTGCTAAGGTGCAACACAACCTGCTGAGAGACCATCGAGAAGCTGGCCCAGGCGGTGCTTTTGGCAACCGGGCCGTAGTTGTGAAAGACTCCCACTTTTAGCAATTTGTTGGAGGAGAACAAGTTGTAACTGAAGACATAGGTGCCATTAACCGGAGCCTTGTAGATGCCCGTCTCGGGGTTATAGTGAAACTGTAGGTTGTAAATGACTCTCCTAAAAGGCACCGGCTTATCCGACGTCGGGGAATTCTCAGCCAGTTTGGCAGAAAACGCTGACTGGATGGCAGGAGAGCAGGCCCCAGGGATCCCTGGCATTCCTAGTTCTCCTTTTTCACCTTTAGCGCCAATCAACCCTACAAGCCCTTGAGCACCAGCATCACCTTTATCACCTTTATCGCCTTTTACCCCAATAGGTCCCTGATTTCCATCAGCACCTTTGGCACCGTCCGTGCAATGGCACATCCCTTGTTCACCTCGATCCCCTTTCTGCCCAGCAATGCCTGGAACTCCGGGCATGCCAATTTCTCCTGGATCCCCCTTCTCGCCTTTTGGCCCAGTGATTCCGGAGGATCCTGGGAGGCCTCTTGGTCCGACCACTCCAGGTAAACCGACTTCTCCTGGGGGTCCGTTGATGGAATCGCATAATGAAGGGCATTCTCCTGGTGGACCGGGTGGCCCTCGGTCTCCTGGCCTCCCTTCTAAGCCGAATTCGCCTTTTTCACCTGTGGAACAAGGTCAATATTTGGTGGTGTTGTAGTAGTGAGCGTGTCTTTTTTTGGAGACTTACCCTTGAGTCCTCGCTCTCCTTTGATTCCCATTGGGCCAGTAGAACCCGGGTTTCCTTGGTCGCCTTCCTCACCTTTCTGACCTGGAGAGAAGCTGTCATGTCACCCTGCACCATTCTTTAGAGGCACATTTTAGTGACATCGGTATGTGTTTTTGTGATTACCCTTCATCCCAGGTCGACCTGTAAACCCCGGATGACCTTGGGAACCAGTGAGACCTCTACTCCCTGGACTGCCAGGTGGACCTGGCACAAAAAGGGCAAAGCCTTAGCGATTAGAGAAGCTGCATAAACAAAGTTCCACAATGTATTTTACTTTTAGGATTAGTAACCTGGTAAGCCTCTGTCTCCTCTGTCTCCCTTTGGGCCGACGTTGCCCGCTTTACACAGGGTGCAGGTGCAGAACCAGGGCACCTGATCCGCCGTCGGGGGCACTGGAGCGGCCAGGATCATACTGCAAAACGACAGGTCTGGCACATCCAATGTCCGCAGTGCTTGAGAATGATTCCAAACTGGAGGAACTGGGGGCGTGGGGTAACCTTCAGGTGGTACAGGGTAGTCGTCTGGCAGAAGAGGCATCGGGTAGCCTCCACGTGTCTCTGGCATGCCACTGTCCATCATGGGGTGAGACTCATGAGTCGGCGGAGAGAAACCACCAGAACCCTGGTAGACATCTTCAGGGGGCACGGGTCTGTCAGGTGAGCCGGGCGGAGGTGGAGTAAACATCCCACGATTTAACTTTCCGCCTATGAATATCCCTGCCGAGAAGCTCAAGGAGGCCAAAACACCCACAGCGACTCTCAACATCTGGAAGGAAAATGAAAATCGGGAAACGGAGTATCCATCTGTGGGAATTTGCATGTTCTCCCCGTGTCTGTGTGAGTGTGAGTGGTTCCCACCTTGCCCTCTGTGCTGCTGATTAGACCCCAGCAACTCTGAATTGGACTAAAGAGCTGTTTGTACAGCTTACAAATAATCATGAGCAAAACAAGAAAAGATTAAGCAGCATAATGAAGTAATGAATTATAAGTACTTAATTACTGTACTCAAGTATTTTTTAGGCATCTGTACTTGATTATTTTTGTAACTTAATACTTTTCACTTTTACTTACTACATTTCAAACACAAAATCTGTACTTTTTACTCACTATATTTTCAAAACAGGCTTTAGCTTTTATGAATCTAGTTATTTATCTGTTTTATCTTTTTTCTTTTTCCTGAGGCAACTCTAGTCAGGCATCTCATGAAGCACAAATCTGAAATCACAACTGAAACAAGGGTGTCTTTTTAACGCTTTTTAATGTTCAGCATAATGCATTCTACTCCCAAGAATAACTGTATACACTTTACAATGTTTTTACTGATCAGACAGTAGAGGTTTATCCATGTACCTGGGACGGTGAATTCTATTTCTGCACTGAATATAAGAGGTATTTCTACAGGTCTTGCATAAGTATTTTTAAATTAAGTAGTGGAGTGGAGTTTAAAAGAAGAACTGGTGTAAAAAATTGGATTAAAATGCAGTGAGTGTGTATCAGAGAGCCTATAGTTTATGTTAAATATCATGAGTTACTGCATTACTGAATATTAGCATGTCTAGTTTTGAGAGATTTAGCAGCATTTATTAAAAGCAAAATCCAAAGTTTTTTGTATATTTTCGTTCCTCGTGTCTGAAAATGTTTTTTAGCTAAAGATGATAAGGTCATTTGTATGATTTTTTTTGCAGATGATTCATGTAGTTAAACCATTATTTACCCTCAGTGCCATGGATCTGTTCCTCTTACCCTCAGTAAAAGACATCCTGCTTCAAAAACAGAGTTAGAAATGCTTTTCAAAATAATGTTTAAGTACATTTAGTAGCATGGACTTTAATATGCTTAAAAATAATATCTTATTTTCTGGGTGTGGTTGCTTTTGCAGCACCGGCCAGATGATCACGATTGTGATCATTCCTTTATAAACTTAAAGTTTTTCCTGATTTTTGCAAATTCCTTATCCAGACCGCAGACTATACATAAAGTACTGTGCAAAAGTATTAGGCCACTATTAGATTTGTTGTTTTAACGATGATCTAATGACCATATATAACATATTGTTGAAGCAAAATATTTCAAACTTGGATTTGTCAATTCATAATATTGTTTTCAACTGATCTTCATCTTTGTGAGCTTTAGCATATCTGTTCCCCTTGTGAAAAAGAGGTTTCTTGGATGCTACCCTTCCAAAAAAGACCATTCCCAATAAAACCTCTTCGGACTGAAGTGAAGCTGCTTTGTCTGTTTAATAGTAATAAAGAGACTAGAAATAAGTATATATCATCAGAATACCGCTGCTAAAATAATGGCATATCTTATATCGAATCTAATGGTGCACAGTGCTCTATATCAACTGCAGACTGCAAAGAGACCAAAAATACTTACCATTTGTAGGAAGTCTGGAGCCATCATGTGGATGAACCGCTGCCTAGTGAACCACCAACCATCTGGGATCCATTTATAAGCCTCACTTATCGCGGTCTCTCACAACGTGACGTTCTCCCTTCGGGCCCGAGGATAAAGTGGATGCGGTTTAAGATGCGATACTCTGTTGTACCCAACACTGAGTAAATAGGGCTTGTGCTCTCTAGAGCTTGCTGGAATTAGACAGCGCGTTCCACACAATGATGATAACACGATGATAACGACACTAATGGACAGTCCTTCCCTTCCTCACCCTCAGGTTTCACAAATAGGGATGATGTGACAATAAGAGGACTGCAAGGTCATCCCTCGAGACTTCTGATGTCCTAATTATTCCATAAACACCCGGACAGGAAGGCGGTCCATCAACTCCACAACTTCATCCAGGACTTCGGTTCAGTTTTCCTTCCTATGGAGTTTCAGATGACTGTTTCATAACCTTCATAACCACTTACCAACCATTCATGTGAGCGATGCCTTAAGTGGTCCCTCTTAGGGCCAGAGGAGCCTCATGGGGTTGACCACACCTCGAACCTGAGATCCCTCTATTCATCCTCTCTCATAATGAATCAGAGTGTATATTACATGCTATGCTCTTAGACCAGGCTCGGTGACATAGAGGACAATAAAAGATGAATGTCCATCATGAATATCCGTCCCCATTTCCACACCAACGTGCCCTTAGTCAGCATTTTCCTGTACGGTTACAGGAGAGGACCATACGATTAAGACACATCTGTAGATGTGTGAGGGAGAAACATCCCCGAATATGTATAACAAAAATATCAAATCAAAATATCAGGACTGCAGATCCCTGGAATGGTCTCCCCTCCCTCGGACACGACCGGACTCAAACCTGGATGAACGTGATGGTGTTACACAGCTGCTCTACCTGAGCTCCTTTATAAATAGTTGCTTTGTTTAATATTATGAAAAATATGAAAAGTGATGTAGTGCAGTGGCATAGAGGTTGGTGTCGTCGACTCACAGCTCCAGTGACCAGCCACTGGCGACCTTTTATAGGGCTGGTTCCTGGCCATGAACAAATAAATGGATTCTTTAAGTGTAGGAGTGGGGGGTTGATAAAACAATTAGATATTGTGTTTTTTTACTTTTATTTTGTACATTTGAACGCACTTTTACCATATTTCTGATTTTAGTAATTAAATATAATGAAACTATGCCTCTTCTCACTTATCAACGTCACTTGTCTTTTTACACTTAAAATAACTTAAAATAGCTTAAAATCATAACTTATTTTCCCCAGTATTCCTGTGTACAATAAATCACTATGCAATTCTTTTTATTTTTTAATATAAACATTACACAAGGACCCAAAGACGCTTAAATTAGACCCGATATGTGACCTCTAACACAGGACAGAAACACATGAATAACAACACAGGGGAGGGAATGACATTTTTCAGAGATGGTAGGTAATGAAGTATAAGTATTCTTAAGTATTTTTTTAAGTATCTGCATTTTACTTGATTATTTCTGTAAGTTAATACTTTTTACTTACTACATTTCAAAAGAAAATTCTTAGTAGTCCCAAACGTCATCACTGAAAGCTGCACGAACTGGGTTTCAATAGTACACAAGACTAAGGCTGCTGTCTCACGTACCTTGTTTAGACTTTGAACATTCTGAAAGCTGCCTTAGACCAAGGTCCAGACAGTATTATGGATCCCAAAAGAGATGGTCTCAGTCCAGATCAACTGAATCATGGTCCAGTTTAGTTGCAGTGTTCAAACACTTTAAGAAGTATGACATCAACTGGACTGTGGTGGCTTAACGGTTAAGGTACTGGACTTTAGCCCAGAAGGTCAGGTGTTCAAATCCCACCCCTGCCAGGGTGACAATGTTGACTGTTGCGCCCTTGAGCAAGGCCTTTAACCCACAATTGTATCAATTGTAAGTCTGCTAAATGTGTAATACTTGCACAACCCCAAAATATCCGGTCACAGTCAGTCCTACATTGCTCTACATACTTTGTTGGCCCGCTTTCACCCTATTCTTTAACCGTCAGGACCGGCACACAGCAGGTACTATTTGGGTGGTGATTCATTCTTGTGTTAGCGTGTGTTTTTGGTCCATTGATGTGTCTGAGCCACTCGTACCAGCACAACAGACACACCACCACCACCACATCTACTGAGAATGATGATGGTACCTGATCTGCACTGGTCCTGTTGGGGTCCGGACCATCAAAGAACGGGGTGAAACTAATGCGGAGCAACACAAGGACAACACAGTTGCGGAACAACACAGTCTGTAATTGTAGAACTACTAACTACATCGGAAATGGATCCGATAAAATGGATCTGATAAAATGGACAATGAAGGAAGGTTCCATCATTGTACCATTGTACAATGTACCATCAGGTTCTTTGAAGGAGCTTTCTAGCAAAATCTTGTCCCACTTAACTGTAAATGGTTTCAGAAAAGGTGTAGTTTATGTCTAACAGCCCTGTACATTGGTTTTAGTCATGTTTGTGCTAAACGTTGACTGATCTGTTAGTGTTGTAAGCTGGTTTAGATTAGGTTTGTGAGTTTTGAGCTGACCAGAGGTTAGAGGGTAGGAAGAAGAGTCTCGGTACACAGATATTAGTCAGTCATTAACACAATTTAAACAGTACGTCCGCTGGTCCTGCTCTTTAACTTCCAACATGTAAGTAAAATGCTGTCTATTCAGACGATCTAAACTTTCTAGACATTAGGTCTCGGCACGGCTAACCGCTGCTGAATAGCGATAATGCTGCCCATTCAAACCGAGTTTTGAATGCTAACGTTCGCTGTTGCTTGCTATCACGGTAACGGTTTTTAGGAGAGTGTGTGATGCGTGTTATCTCTTCGTGTAGAGATCGTGTGAGACTGGAGTGGGTCAGATCGGCTCTCTGGTAAGATATAAACTTAAAATTTATCCTAACAAGTCGGAATACCGACCTCTAAACCCATCCCAGATCTGTATTATTGTACAGTAAACAGTAACCCAGATATAAAATGGCATCCTTTATGTGTGACACAAACGTGACATGTCTGCAGTGACCATGGAAAAGAAAGACATGGTTTTCTGTGCTGCTGTGATTCTCCTCTGGGCTGCTTCTGCTGTCAGTATGTCAGGTATGACCTACAGAGCTACAGTATATTATGCTTTTTTTAAGGAGACCCAAACCCCATTACTCACTACTCTGAGAAGCAAAGAGTCCTGGCCCCTGGAGAAACCGGGACCTGAAACTGTAGAGAGTACAACAACCAGAACCCACACGGACTTGTACTCTCCCTTACAAAAAAAAAAACAAAACAGTCCTGTGGTAAACTAAAATATTCCTTTGGTATTTCTATGGTATTCCTGTGGTACAATCTAATTTACCACATCAATCAGAAACTGTCAGCATGAAAGGAACCAAACACTTGGTCCTGAGGTAAAGTACAACAGGTCCAATGAGCTGTGTGGTGAAACAAAACAGACCTGTCAAGTCTTGTGGTACATTTTAAATTATAAACCACCTGAACCACACACTTCACCATAAATGTGGTGCCCCCAAAACTATAAGAACCCGTCTGTAATACCTTTGAATTGTATTTTATTGCAGACAGTATGAATCCAAGATCCTTCATTCTTCTGGACGTGGTTAACACAAGACTTCTTTTTTAGCACAGTAACGTTTTAAGTGGTATTTGAGAATGTAACTCTGTATTGTAGAGCTTGATAAAGGTTTGATAAAGGAATCCCTTGCCCAAGTGGTTCTATCAGCTATTGATGAATGATGGTTCTTCAGTGAGAAGCTTCTTTATGAAGATCATGCCTATTTTTAGGTTTAGGCTTGTGCCCTTGTTCTTTTCAACCTGAAATTTCTCCAGATTCCTTGAATCGTTTAATGATATTATGCACTGTAGAGGGAGAAATGTGATAAAAAATTCGATCTATTTTCCGTATGATATTGACGTGACCTTCTCATTGAACGTCGTCTATCAGTTTTCTACAGCGGCCCCAAGGCTCATATGCTGCTGCGGTCCAGAAGGGCCAACAGCTTCCTGGAGGAAATCAAGCCTCCGTCTCTGGAGCGTGAGTGCAAGGAGGAGTTCTGTGACTTTGAGGAGGCCCGGGAGATCTTCCAGACCAGAGAGGCTACAGTGCGTGCTTTGTTTATGGTTCTTGTGCTTTTTAAAGCTGTGTTTCCTCAGACCGTGCCGTCCAATAACGCATTTTCTCCTTACAGTTAGAGTTCTGGACTGTGTATGCAGGTGAGTGTCGGGTTTGTATCATTGGCGGTGGTGTCTAAAACACTAGACTAGTATCGCCTTTCATTCTGTCTCAGACGGCAACCAGTGCATCGTAAACGCCTGCCAGAATGGATTCTGTGTGGACCAGTACCAGTCCTACGTCTGCCAGTGCAACCCAGGGTTTGAAGGGAAATACTGCCAGATACGTAAGCACGTGACGTATAAACTTAAAATAAATGTTTTGGTCAGGAATTAAACTCAGTTTTTATAAAATTGCATGTTTGAAAACTTTACATTACATTACACGTGTGTGTAAAAAAAATAAAATAAAATAAAAAATATATATATTACATTTGCCTGAGTGAAAAGATAAAAAAGGGATGAATAAAGTAGACAGTCAAATATGGGGATTATAAAATCTAAATAAATAGAATAAAATTAAAATAAAAGGTCTATCACATGCAGCATAGTCAATACAAATAAATAAATAATTAATATAATAAGAACAATCAGGGAACTGGATTGGGATAACATTATATTAAAATTACATAAATACATTAAACAAGTTAACATGGCACTGCCCTCACTGGATATTTTCTCTTTTTTGGACTAAACCCTAGAGACGGCACTGTGTGAAAGTCCCAGTAGATCAGCAGTTTCTGAAATACTTCTGAACGACCATGCCACGTTCAGAGTCACTTAAATCACCTTGCTTCCCCGTTCTAATGCTTGGTTTGATTCAGCAGCTGGTCTCGATCACGTCTACAAGCCTACTGGCACCGAGCTGCTGCTGCGTGATTGGCTGATTGGATATTTGCATTAGGTACAGGCATTAGTAGGTACATGTGTTATAAAATCTGATTGTGGTCTCAGGCAGCACACACTTCAACTGCTCAGACGACAACGGCGGCTGTTATCACGACTGCCATGAGAACATGGACAAGACGAGGCGCTTCTGCTCCTGCATGAATGGATACAAACTTCATGATAACTCCAGAGAGTGTAACCCGATAAGTAAGTGAGTGGAGATCTGTTTAATTTAATAATATAAAAAAAACGTTCTATGACTGACCCATGAGGGAGGATTTTTGGGAACGTCTGTGGTTTCCAGATCAGCAGTCGTGTGGGCAGATCCTGATTGCCAGGTCGTCCTACAGCAGTAAGCGCTTCCAGACTCTGACACCCTGGCTGATCGGTGGGGAAGTGGGTAGACGGGGAGAGTCACCTTGGCAGGTAGGTTCATTTTTATCATGTACCCAGTGTACCCAGTTCTCCACTTACCCCAAATGGAACCCATCACCAGGAGCAGATTTGGGGTTTAGCTTCTCCTACTTGTTGAAACAGAAATATAGTAACATAAGTGTGTGTGTGTGTGTGTGTGTGTGTGTGTGTGTGTGTGTGTGTGTGTGCGTTTCAGGCTCTTATTCTGAATCCTAAAGGAGAGTTTCACTGTGGCGGTGTTCTGATCAGTGAGCACTGGGTTCTGACGGCGGCTCACTGCCTCGACACCTTCACCCGCTTCAGTGTCAGACTGGGTACAGTTACCGCTCGGCTTTTGTGGGAAATTTCAAATACGTAATAAAATCATTTATCTGCCAATTTGTAAAACACATTCCGGAGGCAGCAGCGTAAGTACTAACTATGAAAACATCTCACACACACAAACACACACACACACACACAAATGCATTTATGGATTAAGACACTGCCTTTTATGTGACAGCACGACATATTTCCTGCTGTATTTATGACTCGAAGAGAGAACTAAAGAGTCAAGGCTGCAGAAGCTGTGAGAAACGAGTGCATAAAAAAATGCAGGACTTTTTCTTCCCTTGTGACAAAGGCACACTTTTTTTTCTCTTCTTGTTTCTCTGGTGGCTGTGTTACAAAGATGCAGGGTTTTCTTCTTCCTCTATTACAAAGACGTAGGTTTTTTTCTGTATGTTTTTCTGGAGCCTTCGTAACAAAGATGCATGTTTTTTTCTTTTGTTATCAAAAAGACACAGGGCTTTTTTCTGTTCTAGTTTCTCCCCCGTGGGTCATCAACTTTCTGCCTAAATGATTCATATTTTTTAACAATTCATTAAAGAAGCTAATTCTCCAGTAGTTTTGAGAATAATTTACCATAACTCTCCCAAAAATAAGCGCCTTCACCCGGCCTTCTCAGCCTTCCGAGTGAGACTGAACGTAACCGATGTGTGTATCCGACGGTACGTCCATAACCGCCTCTCTTCTCTTATTATTGTTAGGCGACTACAAGCGCTTTACGAAGGAGGGTTCCGAGGTCACCATTCCAGTGTCGATGTTCTTTAAGCACCCGAAATATGACACGCAGATAGTGGATAACGACATCGCCCTGCTGCGCCTGGCCTCGCCCGTAACGTTCAGCATGTTCATCGTACCCGCCTGCCTGCCGAGCCGCGACCTAGCCGAGCGGGTGCTCCACCTGAACGGCACCATGGCGGTGGTGACGGGGTGGGGCATGCAGAAAGAGGGCGAGAGGCCCTACAGCTCGGACCTCAAACACATCAACGTGCCGCTGATGGAGCAAGCCGAGTGCGCCAGTCACATGGTCAACAACCTGACGCAGAACATGCTGTGCGCCGGGACCATCGGCTCCATCAAGGACGCCTGCAAGGGCGACAGCGGCGGGCCCATGATGACCCTCTACCGCGACACCTGGTTCCTGATCGGCCTCGTGTCCTGGGGCGAGGGCTGCGGGCACACGGACAAACTGGGCATCTATACCAAAGTGGCCAATTATCACGAGTGGATAGAGAGCGTGCAGAAGGAGACGCCGAGCCCGTGAGCGGTCGCGACTTGGGTCCGTCCGTCGTTGGTCAAAAATATGAACTTAATCACTGGCTTCTCAAAAAAACAAGTAGAATAAAAAAAATACCCTCTGCCATGGCAACAATAATGAATAATCATGTTCACCTTCAATAAAAGTAAACAAACAATACACTTATTAGACAATTCATACTTATTTTATTAATAAAAGAGCCACATTTAAAACTAATGCTTTGTATGCAGCAATAAAAGTCTACATCCAGATTTAACAGAATTCTGTCTCCTAAATTTGTGACATTGGTTATGTATTCTTTAAAAACAATCGCTGTAGGGAACGGTGGTAGAACCACAGTCCTTTAGGTGACTTAATCTACCCACACATTACAGGAAAATAATCTTCATAGCATATTCCTGTTGCTTTTGACCCTCTTCGTCCTCCTTCTGACCCTTTGCCTCATCCACATCAAGAAGGGTCAGAATAGGTGGAAAGGGGTAGGTTATGTACTTTTTGAAAACAGTCGCTGTAGAGAACGGTGGTAGAACCGCAGTCCTTGTGGTGACTGTTGTGTTCTGAAAAGCATAAAGAATTAAAATAATCTACCCACAAACAGCAGGAAAATAATATTCATAGCACAGGCCTGTCGCTTTTGACCCTCTCCACCCTCTGTAACCTTCTGACCCTTTTCCCTATCCACAACCGGTAGGGTCAGAGTAGGTGGACAGGGCCGAAAGTGTTGAGAAAGCTGCATCATGCGGTAGCCGGCTGTAATTAGGCATTCAGGATTTAAAGATGATTTAATCCTGATTTTATTCCTGATTTAATCCTGATTTAAAGATGATTTAATCCTGATTTAAGGTGTTTGAGGGGGAGGAAGGTCTGACCCGCTGCTTGCTGACCTCCTGCTCTTTAAATCCTGCTCATACTGCTCCAGCTGGGTCCAGAAGCCGGGGTTTGGATCCACCACTGATCTGGCGCTCTTCACTATCTGATGAGAGAAGAGTAGATTGGAACAAACAACGGAATGAACAAAAGAAAGAATCAATGACAGAAAGAAAGGGCAAATAAATAAAAGAAAGATAGAATCAATGAAAGAAAGAAAGAAAGAAAAAACAAAAGAACGAATGAAAGAAAGAAATGCAATATCAACAGAACAAGATTCTTTTCAGGAACTACAAACAGATGAACAAATGAACAAAAGAAAGAGAGACTGAAAGGCAATCCTAATAAAGCAGAATTTTTTAAATAAAGAAGTTTTATCTCTGCTTTTTGGTCTGGGTACATGTGACGTCTGAACTGGGAACATGGGACTCGAACCTGTGTCCTGGTAAGCTAGTGTAGCGTACAACAAAAACTGATAAACCGAATAAGAATTAGAAAGATCTGATAGAAACGAAGGTGGCACAGAAGATCATCGCTGGCACCTCGGAGTCTCTCTGTGTGGAGTTTGCATGTTCTCCCCATGTCTGTGTGTGTGTAAGACGTTCCTAAGACGTGCTTCAGGTTAACTGGTTACTCTAAGCCGTCCCAGTGTGACTTGATTCTTAATAATTCTTATCTCAGTTTAGAATGACATGTGAAGTCCTTGGCCGTGGTGACCCCACACGGCCCCGGACCCTGAACACGGGGGTCAGGACTGCAATGCTGAGAACATAAGCAGTACCTGGAAGGCGTCTGTTAGGTCCAGACCCTGGTGCTTCATGAGGTACGCCGTGCAGATGGCGGCGGAGCGACTGCGCCCGTTCTTGCAGTAGACGATGGTACGCCCGCCGCGTTCGGCCTCCCTCCGTATGGCGTCGGCGCACGGGTCGAAGTGCTGGAGCAGGTCTTCGTTGGGGTCGTCATAGACCGGGACGCGCAGGGTCCGGACCGGGGCCGAGGGACAGGGCTGCTGCTTGGAGACGTTGATGCAGAGAGTGACCGCCTCCTTCTGGATGAGCTGGTCATTACAGGCCGATCGAGAGTTACTGATCAGCAGAGAGTCCGTCACCTTACACAGCTGCTGCATGCTCTGCTCTGCTCTGCGTGTGTGTGTGTGTGTGTGTGTGTGTGTGTGTGTGTGTGTGTGTGTGTGTGTGTAACCCCTCTCTAGACCTGCATGCTTTCTCATATGAACTGTTACTCACACATGATCTCATAAACACACCGAATTACACACACAGCTGGAGAATGGAAGCCCAGAGGTTAGTCTGAACCCAAAGACTATTTTTAATACATGAACCAAAACCCCCAAGGCTTCCCCTTTCCCCCATGGTCCTAATGCTCATCCTCTAACTCTGGATTTGTTCATGTTTATGAGCTCGGACCAGGGTTACTGCCCTTAGTGTACTCTGTGTGTGTGTGTGTGTGTGTGTGTGTGTGTGTGTGTGTGTGTGTGTGTGTGTGCCCTACGATAAATAGGTGCCCTGGATTGAGTAGTTCCTGCCCTGCACCCTGTGTTGCCCACTAGGCACTGGCTTTCCTGTGGCCCTGTTCAGGATTAAGCAGATAAGAAAACAAATGAATGAGGATGAATATTATAATAAATAATTGTATACTATATTAAAATGTAAAATTTATTTTAGATTACATGGTTATATCATATTGTATTATATTATATTGTATTACATGGTCTAATTTTAAATTAGATTAGATTAGATTAGATTAGATTGTATTATTTTGAATTATTTTATATTACATTTTTATATTATATTGTATTATAGTCTATTACTTTATATTATAATGTGTTAATTTACATTATATTATTTTAAATTATTTTAAATTATATTATATTATATTATATTATATTATATTATATTAGAATGCATTATTTTATCATTATATTATTTAAATAATTTGATGTTCTATTATCCTGTTATATTATATTGAATTATTTTATAATTTGTATTTTTATATTATATTATATTATATTATATTATATTATATTATATTGATTTAGAATGTATTATATTATATGATATTGTATTATATTACATTACCATATTATATGATGTTATATTTGAAATAGCATGACATTCCAGCTTTACCAACTACGTGATGACGTGCTGACGTCCCGTACCGCCGGTGTACGTAATGACGTCACGCGCAAGCTCCGAGCAACAAGAAGGAGGGAAATGGAGGCGCCGGAGGCCTTGTGCGAACTACGGCGCGTTGCGAGACTCTAAGTGCAGGCTGGAGGCATTTCAGCGCTGTATTCTCATAAAGAGAGTACAGGCGTCTCCGCGAGGAGTTAAGCTAGCTTTATAGACAGAGTGAGCTGTGGATATTTTGGCGGTGAGTTGTGAATGTGAGGGGGAGCAGCAGACATGATGTGCGCGGGGCGCCATTTATACACTTCCACTATATCCTACATTACAGAGAAACACTGAAGGCTTACAGGCACTGAATGAAGCAGCGCGAGTCCAGCTGGGTGTTTAATCCGCTTATCTGGTGTTTATGAAAGCGCTGTGTTCAGTTACGGGGCTAGGCTAGCGGTAGCTGCTCGGCTAAGCACCATTGTGTAAGCACCATTAGGCAGTTAGCGCTGGGAGGTACTCGGTGTTCGGTAAGGGCTCACATCGAGCCGGAAACACGAACGAATTCGAAATATAAACTATAATAAAGTTAGTGTTCGTTAATACTAAACTAAAATGTCACCAGGACGCCGGTTTAACGTAAGGTCACGGTCTTCCGTACAGATTTTTTTAACCGTTTCGCACGGCATCGTGGCTCCAGCGACAACCAACGGGCTAAAATCTACAGGAGCGCGAAGTTTAACGTGTTTTAAGCCTCAGCTATGAAGTTTGGACCCGTAAGTTTTAAAAATGAGCTCGTTATAAACCGCGTGATACAAACCCAACGTCACGGTGATCCGTACATCTTCATTAGAAGTTGTTAAAACCTGGAGTGGTGCGGTAACCATTATCCGTACAGTACAATCTGTCAGGAAGCTTGGTGTTTGAGTTTATATACTTATAATTAACAAAAAGAAAAAAAAAATTGTATGTAATTTTATTGGTTCTATGCTCTCAGAATTAACACATTTCTATGTAGTTTTATTGATTTTATGTACTCGGAATTAACATAAGTATCAATTTTTGGATGTAGCTTTATTAATTTCATACACTCAGAATTAACACGAAATAAAAATACCTTATGTAGTTTTGTTGATTTAGTACACTCAGACACTCAAACAGTGATTATATATAATATTGAACTATTTTTTTAAAAAGTATTTAAGCCTTTGTTGGCTTAAAATGTCTAAGTGATCAGCTCAATATTTTTCTTACATTTTACAGTAGACGTAGTAACTTGTGCTCAGTAAGTCAGTTTGTCTTGTAGATCCACGTTTCTTCTATTTAACGGCTTTTTGCCATCTGTGTGCTCTTCATTCCCAACGTGTTTTGTCGCCTCTACAATTTGTTTTGCTGCGTCCACGGCAGTTGCGTAGCAGATGTGATGTTACATATGCTCATTGACAAAAAAAACCTCACCAAGCAGGAGTTGTTGGAATTGATTGAAACTTTGTGTGTGAATGTAATGGTGATGTGTGTATGTGATTACAATATTAGAACGAAAGGATATGTTTTCTGTGGAAATCTATATGATCGAAAGGAGGCTCTAATTACCCTGGTAGGCCGCCTCTAGCTTGGATACAAGATGAGATGCAGTTGATCATGGAGGTATACAGGTGTATGGTGTCCTGTGCCACATTTACCCACAGATGGGTCGGTCTGTAGATCCTGTACGTTCCTAGGTTGCCAAAGTTGGCGTCTCAGCTCGTCTCATAAGTGCTCGGTTGGTGATAAATCTGGCAACCTGACCGGTGTTATCTGAGGGAGGTGTCCCTGTTAAACCCTTGCTGTGTGTGAGGGCGAGCATTATCCTGCAGTTGGATGCCCTGCACATATCGCTGAGCTGTTTGTGTCCCTCGTATCACTGTTTGGGGTGACCGACTGTCGTAGTCGATGGCTCCCCAGATCATCACCCCAGCAGGTGGGGCAGTGTGTCACTCCATAGCAAAGGCAGGATTGAAGCGTCACCACGGGGCCTCCATACTCGAACCCGGCCGACATCGGATCCCAAACAGAACCTGGATTCATCACTATAGGCCAATGCGGTTCCAGTGCAGAACAGGTTTCTGATTCATGACATCACTGCAAACGAAGCCGACGGTGGCTGGCTGGCTATAGGTGGTCGCTGTGACAACAAATTTTTCTGCTAAGCTCCTGGAAATGTTCCAGGCAGAGACGGGGTGTGGTCAAAATGGCCCAGACCGAACAACCATTCCGCCTCTCTTCGTCCAATGATGCCCCCTCAAAGTCTGTGTCAAACGATCTCTCACCAAGAGGTACACTACCCAAAAGTAGCCTCTGAGAGCCTTTTTAAAGGGCAGTGCTATGGGGAAGCACTTTTACGCCCTCTTGTGGTAATTAGAGAGCACACCTGAGCCCAAAGTTAGCAGCAATCCCACATTTGTCTGGGTGTTGTCTTTTTTTGTCAATGAGTATACATAAACAAACAAAACATCTCGTAGCGGTGTCGCACTCGGATTTTGTTTCAAAATCAAAAAATTGAAATGTTGCGACTCTTGTTTTACTCTTTCAGATATGTTATTGTTTATTCCCTTTTACATTTTTTACACACACACGAGTTGAAAGCTGTGATGTCGTGATCTGGTTGTCTTGTTGTATTTATGCGTTGTTTGTGAGAATTGTTTCACTGCTTGTGAAGGGAAACTATCAGGTTTATTAGGGGAAATGAGTCAATCGTGACTGTTTTAAATAAAGTATTCTCTTATTTTTCATTCATAAGCCTAAATAAATCTGTTTTGCGATGTGCACTCTGTTCTCTGAACGATTGCTTTTTGCATTGATTCAGCTACAGAATGAGTTTTTGAGTGAGTTTACAAATCATATCGCAGGAGAGCTTTTATGTGGTGAATGTGTTGCTCATTCCTAATATAAAGGTTCATTTGGGCGTTACTGCACTAAAGTCATGTTTAATTCTGTTTAAGTGGCTGCGACGACAATTCCTGTTTCTTCTGCTATAAATGGTTTAAGTCTTGTGCTATAGGGACAAAAGTACTAAGACACTTAATTAATAATTAAGACACCTCTTAATTCAGTTCTGTTGCCACAGGTGTATAAAATCTTGTAGAAAGATTTCCCAGAAGAGTGGAAGCTGTTTTTTAATGCCTATGGATTTAGAATGAGATGTCCTAAAAGCTCCTGTATGGGTGTCCTGATACTTTTGTCTATATAGTGTACTCACAAGCTTAAAGGACATAAGACTTTGCTAGTGATGAGGCTTTACCAAAAAAAAAATTCTTGGCCACTGTAAACACACACCTGAAAACAGAAACTGAAAGCATTGGTTTATATAATTTAGCTTTTCATGAGTAACTTAATACATATTTTTATTTTTGATCACTGAAAAACTGTGATTGCAGATCTCTAACATCTGTAAGCTTGGTGATTACCTTCAGTAAATAAAATGGGTCTGATTTATAAGGCAGGCTGTTACTAAGATCCACTATTCTACCCACAGAAGCAAATCAGTGAGATCCCGGTGTTAGAACCAAAGCACAGGATCAGTGTTATCTTAATGTGAATGTTCTGAGTCAGAAATGTTAGTCGGAGTTCTACATAATCAGCAGCTCGGTCAGCTTAATCAGAGCTGGGCTTAACAGATCCATGACTGAAGCTCCGATCAGCCGGGGATGGTGTTTAATGAGAGACGCCGAGTTTAACACCAACAAACGCCGTGAAGGAAATCAGAAAGAAGGAGCTGCTGGAACCGGCGGAGCTGCTGATGCTGTATAACTCTCCCGTAACGTTTCTGACTGATCCATCAAACCAAACCCAGCTAGAAGCTGATCCAGCATTTCTGCTGATGGGACTCAGACTGATCTTCAGTCCAGCTGCGACTCCATTAAGAGTCCAGGACCTTTGGTTTAAAGTACTGAGTGTTTTTTCAATTCTCTGAATTTTCCAGCTTAAATCCAAATCCTGGTTTGTAATTAAGGCTGATGATCCTCGGCTCGTTGGAACCATCAGGCTCATTAAGAGCTTCATCTAACACATTTAAATCTAAACTAATATTTTATAAAGTCATTGTAATTCACGTCTTGTACTTGTAACATAGCTGCTTTATGGCTGGCGTCGTTGCTATGGTTACGGGTGTATGTGGTGCAGTAATACTTAGAGCTTTGGTCAGAGTGCTGTTATCGGGCAGTGTTGGCACTCCTAGAATGGCTGTCAGCCAATCAGATTGCGGGGTCGGAACCCACGCACATCCGTGATCGAAATCGGTTCCGTTCACCAGTTTTTGTCGTTATTGTTTGGCCAAATACAAAATGTCATATATGGGTGCATCTCTAGTTTAAACTAGTGGAGCAGAGAAATTTAAGTTGGTTGGAGACGAGGCCAAAGCAGCAAAGTATTAATGTTTATAAAATGGAAATCAAATAATTTTTGCTGCAGCAGTATTTTGGGGGATGCAGTAAATGTTTTTAATACCCAAGCTATTTATTTTGTAATGAAGTAGTTTCAAACATAAGTAGTTCTCTAACCTGGCTACATACATAATTAAGCTAATTGAAGAATCACCCAGTTGTTTGAAAGCTGAGGAGCTGAACATGGGACACTTATGATCACATTATTTCTGGATGCGGAGTTGTCTGCGGTATCCCATAGAACCTGGGATAGGGAGGGATATGGTATGCACCTTTTGTATTTCAGCTCACAACTGCATTTATTCATGCATTTCTATGCCACATTTTTTGCTGTTTTATGACATTCATTTATTTTTGTTGCACTTTTGAAAAATCCGTTATAGGGTTTCAGATCCGGTTTTTCCAAAATTTCAAGAACCAGGTACCTGTTAAGAATTGGAATTTCAGTTTGACTTATCGGTTCCTAACGCATTTTTATGCTTTAAAACACAGCCACGATTAATGCAAAAATGCATCCGTATTGAGGTTTTGGTACGCTCTGTTTATAGCATTAGTGGAGAATTGGAGCTAAAAAGTGTTTGAAAGTTCAGCTCCTCTTTCAGAGAAAAGGCTAAACGCCTGTGGAAAGCTGATCTGTTATTAAGGGACGTTTCACCTCTAAAAATGGCAAAACATTTACTTTGTTTTTTTTCTTCCTATTTAAACCTAGTTTACTGATGTTCATCATTTCAGCAGTACAGATTACGTATCAGAGTAAGTAAATTAAGAGAAGTCTGATTTTCCTCAGCCACTGCTTTAGTACATTAAGCCACTTTAAGCTTTTTACTTGTAATAGGTTTTTAATGGTAAGAAAAAAAAAAACTTAATGTAAAGTGAATACTTTTGTAGTGGAAATATAAAAACGTGTCTTATAAAAACACTTGGCACATCTTTTTTCATGGTTTTGGAATCTATTAAAAACCAGAATCAATAAAATGCAAGCAATACCCAACTGTATCAGGATGTAGCTTAGTTATTAACATTATTATGGCTGTAGATTTAGCTAAAGCAGTTGCTGTTTGAAGAATAAAGGTTTGTTCACTTACAGGCTGCGTGCCTTTTTAGCATCTTTTGTTGTTGTTGTAAGCGATGGTGCTTTATGACTGTGGTAATTAGACCTCTGTACCATCACAGCCCTGGTAACGAGTGCACTTGTCTACTCAGACGCTCTACATGCTTGGAGTGTGAAGTCTGTCTGTGCTGTAGCTGGTCCGTAGTGACGGTTTAACATGGGGTGGTATTCAGACGTTAAGTATCATCTATAATGCATTTAGGACTGCAGTAAGCGTTGGTACCAACACAGTGGTGTTTACCCTCATGCTGATGAACATGCTGGAATCTGTGAGGCTGTAATAACAGGAAAACCTTACATTAATAGAATATCGTGTGTTCATCTGATCAAAGAATTTTGGTTAAAGCTCCTCTGAGGTTTGTTTCTGAACAGTTTGGATGTTTTGCCATTTTGTCTTGAGATTTTTCCACTTTCTAATGTGAGATATTTTCTGTTCTCACTGCCAGTTTCGGGGGTCGTCATTATGCAGCGTGACTATTGTAATGAGATTCGTTTCCACAGCTCAGCTGATTGAGATTGGTCCAGTAACATATAGCTGAGTAAGGGAACGCAAGGTTGCTCAGTGGACAGAGCAGAGGGGTAAACATTTGGGGGGTGGGGGACACAGAGATGCAGAAGAAATCTTTAAATCTGTCTTTTATGGAGAAGGTCGTACCAATTGTAGGTGGCATTTCCAAAATCCTGTCACAGTTTAAGTTTTTTATCACTGTAACACTCTTTATTAGGGACACAGTACCGGGTAGCTCCTCGTCCACTTTCAGAACCGCCCCGGTTTTCGTTTTTTTTTTTTTACTTATAAAAGGATTAAATGGAAAGGAAAAAAGCTTAAATGTGAAATGATTACTTTTGAAGTTGAAATAAAAAAATAAATAAAAAATAAAACTTATACCTTAACATTTAGATAAGTAAAATAGGCTTGAAATGGGAAGAGAGAAGTCTTCCTGTAAGAATGCTTCCTTTCCTTTTGGACCTCCGGTTGTGGTTTATGGTTTTCCTGCTCTGGACCACTGCCTAACCTTGGATAAAGCGGAAGCGTCCCTCTGGTTATGTGGTGATAGTGTAACTAAATAAAGGCACAAACAGCAGTGTCTGACCGTCCCCCTCTCTCACAGCTCTAGCTGACACCATGGCGACGGACATCGGTTCCCCGCCGCGGTTTTTCCACATGCCCCGGTTCCAGCACCAGGCGCCGCGGCAGCTGTTCTACAAGAGGCCGGACTTTGCGCAGCAGCAGGCCATGCAGCAGCTCACCTTCGACGGAAAGCCATGAGGAAAGCAGTCAACCGCAAAACCATCGACTACAACCCGTCAGTCATCAGACACCTCGAGGTGCTGCTGCTAACGCTAATAATGATCATCATCATAATTACAAACGCTGTAGCCTGAGGGAGTTACTAATCCTAACGCCGGGGCTTTCTCCCTCTCAGAATCGGCTGTGGCAGCGGGATCATCGGGATTTCCGAGCCATCCAGCCGGACGCAGGCTGCTTCAATGACGTGAGTGTGTTCGGGTGGTTCTGTAGGGTACCTGCCCCCGCACTCAGTCTGTCCTCACCAAACGTTTGTCTCTCCAGCTGGTTCCTCCCGTGGGGATGCTCAGTAACCCCATGAACGCCGTCACCACGAAGTTCGTCCGAACGTCCACCAATAAAGTGAAGTGCCCCGTGTTTGTAGTGCGGGTGAGTTTTTACATTTATTGTAATGTACTCCGTTTTATGTTTATTGTTGATTCTGTAATGTGTTTTTTTTTTTTTTTTTTTTTTTTTACTGTCATTGTATTTTCTATTTTTTGTTCTCTTGTGATGTTTGTTCTGTTATCTAGTATTTGCCATTTAATTTATTATTTTCAGTTTTTTTCTATTACTTTTTGTTATGCTTTTGTTTTTTGTACTTTTTGCTTGTTTACATTTTTATTTTGCTACTTCATTTATTTTAGTTTGTTCTCTACTTTAATATTTTTTAGTTTTTTATTATATTCCTTTAGATGCTTTGTATTTATTTATTTATTAGCTTCTGTTTTACTTATTTCTTTTATTTAATACAGTTTATGTATTTGTTATATTTATTATTCAATTTATTAGTCAGTTTATTTTATATTTTAGACTATTTTATTATATTAATATTCACTTGTTTGCTTTTTTGTTCTATATTTGATATTTGTTCTGTTTTAATTTCCGTTTTACTTATTTGCTGTTTAATTTATTATATACAGTTTCTCTTAAGTTTAGCTTTTTATATTATACATTTTAGATGCTTTGTATTTATTTATCTTTTTATTTATTTAATATTTATTCTCTCTCTCTCTCTCTCTCTCTCTCTCTCTCTCTCTCTCTCTATATATATATATATATATATATATATATATATATATATATATATATATATTTATAAATAAATTATTTTTTTTTTTAATTTTTTTTTTTAATTGTCCTACTGGATTTCTTTGTTTATTTTTATTATACATTCTGCTTTTTGTATTGTTTATCTTTCATTTTATCTCATTGTTTTTATATTCTTTTTTTTTACTTTCAAATTTCTCTTGCTATTTTAATAAAATTTGTTTTATATTTACTATTAGATTTATTAGCCTTTTTAAATTTTCTGCTTTATGTATTCTGTTAATATTTTTATTCTTTATCATTCAGATTTTATTTATTATATTTAGTGGTTCATTCGTTAGTTGGGTAATTACAGGTTAATGAGTTCAGTGGGAGCTGTGGGTCTGAATGTTTATGAAGCTGCTTTGGGTTCTGTAGTTGGGTTCTCTCTCTCAGCGGGTGTTTTGGTCTCTTGTTGTACCCAGTGGACCCCCGAGGGCCGGCGGCTTGTGACGGGCGCCTCCAGCGGCGAGTTCACCCTGTGGAACGGCCTGACCTTCAACTTTGAGACGATTCTGCAGGTAAATAGGGCGTGTCCCGCGTCGTTCACCTGACGTCAGAGCGAGCGTTGGCTAATTCTGAGACTCATGTGTGCGTGCGTCCGTCCGCCCCGCAGGCCCACGACAGCCCGGTGCGAGCCATGACGTGGTCTCACAACGACATGTGGATGCTGACGGCCGACCACGGCGGCTACGTGAAGTACTGGCAGTCCAACATGAACAACGTCAAGATGTTCCAGGCTCACAAGGAGGCGATTAGAGAGGCCAGGTCTATACCCAATCTCCCATTTTCTGTAGCTAAACCCAGAAGCGTGTGTCGGGGGCGCGCCCGGGCGTCGGTGCTTTGTACTGATTTGTCACCTGTGGCTCTTGAGTTGTGTGTACTGGATGTTTCTCTCCATGCTCACCATGTACGGGAAAGGCTTCCACATTTTCACCTTTTAAATAAAGAACTATGTGATCTATATGCTGAGGTCATTAAACGCAGGGTAGATGCAAAAAACAAAAAAAAAAAAAAAAAACAAAGTCCAGGCAGGCACCGAATGCTTTAGGAGGGTTTCCTTTTTTTAGAATGTGCTTAATTTAATTTAAATTGCTGTTTCAGCTCTCGGCCGTTCTTGCTGTGCCATGCAATAAAGGTTACTGGCATTTAAATAAAGGTTAAATGAATAAGAATAAAACATTCCACACTTCCATCTAACCTGTCCCACTCTCATCTGGGATCACGTGCACATGGCTATCACATCAAGGAAATAATAATTATTATAATAATAATAATAAAGGTGTCATGTTTCCTACAAGAGTAATTCAGCCACTGCTAATATCTCTCACATGGGGTGATCAGGGAGTTCCTTGCAATTCCATGCATTTATCCTTTGGTTAAACACTGCTGGCTTTATGTAGGTCTCAGACGCTCTCATGCAGGACGCAGCACCCTGGAGATGCAGGTCAGGGTCCGATTAGGTCAGGGAGAGCACAAAACAGGCCCGGGCTGCACAAAAGGGTGTGGTCCGATCATGTGAAGTCACTTGGTGGGCGACCGTAGTCAGATTTGTGCGCTTATCAGGTTACTCAAGCGCTCGCTCAAGCAGCATACTCCGATTTCCAGACCTTAGTCCAATCCATGTGAGATCAGAGCATGCTGGGGTCGCACTTGGGGGCTCGCTCAGGTGCTCCAGTGAGGCCGGTAGATTATTTTCTACATGTTCAGTTTATTGTATTCACTGTTTAAGCTACAGAGTATTTTAATATATTATATTTTACTTTTTTACTGTTTCTTTTGTTCTGTTGATATTATTTACTATAATTAGTTTTTTTATTTAGAATAATTTGCTATTTCATTTATTATATTCGGTTTTTATTTTATTTCTTCTTGATTTTAATGTTTATTTACTTTATATATTCTCTTGTTTATATTTTGTTTTACTTTTATCATTTATTTACTATTTAGTTTATTATTATTTTTTAAGCTATTCGGTTTTAATACATTCTTTCACTTTTTGTTCGGTTTATATTATATTTACTATTTTATTTGTTTTGTTTAGTATATTTTACTATTTAACTTATTACATTCAGGTTTTCTATTTTTTTTATTCTAAATTAATTTATTTTCTTTCTATATTTTATTCTTTCTTTTACTTATTTACCATTTTTACATTTTTATTTTTAATATATTCCCTTAATAGATTATATTCTCTCAATTTTATTTCTTTTTTTATTCTCTGATTAGTTTATTTACTATTTAATTTCATGTTCTATTTATTGTCATTACTATTTAAGCTTTTCTGAATTTTAATGTTTTTCTTGTTTACCGTTTTTATTTTGTTCAATTTTTCTGCAATTGTTTAGTTAGTAAAACTTAGTATTTAATTTGTTACATTCAGTTTTTCTATTTTATTTGTTCTCAGTTTGAATGTTTTTTTTTATATATAATATTATATCGTACCCTTTTTGTGTTTTTTACTTTTCTCTTTTTACTATTTAATTTCTTCTGTTATTCTGTATTTTAATGTTCTTTTACTTGTTTACTATTTTATTTTGTTGGGTTTATACTTGCTATTTACCGTATTTTCCGGACCATAAAGCGCACCGGATTATAGACACAATATCAGTGATCGGCTGCTAACGGGTCTATTTTCATACATAACGCGCACCGGTTATAAGGTGCATGAAATGAAACAAAACTCTTAAGTTCCCTCGGAAGCTCAGACTTGGTCTTTACCTGGCGCAGGGCGTCTTTCTTGCTTCCTCCACTTCCGTACCATTGATTCGTTAATGTGAATTCTCTCGCAGCTGCTCTATGTCCGTGTTGTACTGCGTGACCGATAGCGCTGTGTTTGAAATCCGCTTCGAAAATGAATGAATGAATGCACGTACCCTAATGCTGAAGCACATACCATATTACTCCGTTATGCTCATGACTACGGTGGCCGTGAGCTTCGTAACTTACCAACGCCATGCTAAAACATTTTGACAGATTTATGAGCGCTGTGTACCATCTACAATCGGTTCTAGGTCAGAAAGCATAACCAGAATTAATTCATACATTAGGCGCACCGCATTTAAAGGCGCACTGTCGGTTTTTGAGAAAGTTAAAGGATTTTAAGTGCACATTATGGTCCGAAAAATACGGTAATTTATTTAGTGTAACTGTCTTTTTACTTTTTTTTTATTTTTTTTATCCATTTTAATGTTTATTTTTTATTGCTATATTATATTATCTCTTAGTTATTTACCATTTTATTTATTATTTTCTTTTCTCTTTTAAGTTATATTTATTTACTATTAAATTAAATATTTAGTGACGTTGAATTTATATTTACTATATGCTATTCTGTATTTTAGGATGTTCTTTTACTATTTTGTTGTTTATATTATGTTCGTTAATTTTGCTAATTTGTTTTATTTAGTATAATTTACTTTTTAATTTTACAGTCAGGTTTTCTTTTTAATATTGTTTTTACTTATTTTTTGTTGTTTGTTTACAATTTTTTTTATTTAGTATAATTTACTATTTAACTTACTGCATTTATGTATTTTATTTTAGTATTGTAAGTTTCTGTCTTACTGACTTCGTTTCACTCTTCGTATCCGTTAGTGTTTTAGCGCTTTGAAGCGATCTCACACGGAGTGCGTTTACATGCCCTTAACAATCCCACCATAATCAGGTTTCTGCACTTATCTCTGTGTCTCTTATCTCCATAATCCAGACTGGGATATCTGAGTGTGAAATCGGGTCGAGTGGGGTTTTAGCTCAGTAGTCTGGCTTCTCAGCGCAGGAGTCCCCTTACTCTGATTTCGGTCGCTTTTCTCAGTCTGCACATGCACACGAGCCTAACCCGACTAAGTTACCAAGTCTTCTTATTCTGAGTGAGTTGCTTTTTTGGGGGCCATTGACCTGTAGCATTATTTATTTAATTTTTTTGCTTGATCTGGCATCCCTGACACTGACATGGCTGCTGAACATATAAAGAATTTCTTTGTTTAATTCATAAAGTTTGCTGTTTGCAAAGTAGAAATCAGATTATTACCCGAGTCGTGTAAACCTGGAGCCTTAACATTATCTGATTACCCAAGCGCACGTGATCTCGCTGATCAGATTCTGGTTTTCAGAGATCTTGTTTTCTGCATTTATCGGATTAAGTGCACGTAAACGCACTCGGTGTTGTTTATGGGTGGAAAAAAGGTCAAAAGTGGCCAAAATTCTCTCTGCGGGTGTGAGCTGGGTTGTTCTGGGGATGATCCCTGACCGTCCTCCCCTCAGTCTGACAGCATTCAGCCGGAATGCACTACTGTGTCTCGAACCTGGGCCGTCCCACGTGGTCCTCGTGTCTGCGTGGGTTTGCTCGGGATATTCTGGGTTCTGTCCCACACTCCAAAGAATTTTTAGGTCAGTTGGCTTCTCTAAATTGGCCCCAAACCGATTCCTGCTATGCCTTAATTTATTGTATTTATTATATTCACTTAGTTATTTTCTGTTTTTTTAGATTCTGTAATTTATTATATTTTATAAATATTCTGTTGTATATTTACTGTTTTATTTGACATTCAGTTTTTCAGTTTTATTCTCGATTTCAATGTTTTTTTTTTAATTATATCCTCTTGTTTACTTTTTAACTTTATTATGTTTAATATTTTTTTTTATATTCAATTTATTCTGTATTTTAATATTACTTTTTTTGTTCTCTTATATTACTAATTGATAATCAATGTATTTCCTATTTCAGTTTTTATATTTGATTTGTTTACTATTTATTTTACTTATTTTATTTTTGGTTTGTTATGTTTACTATTCAATTTATTATTTTTTTTATTTAGTGTAATTTACTATAATTTATTGCGTGGATTTTCTCTTTTCTTATATTTAAGTATATTATATTAGGTTCTCTATTGCATTTATTATAACTGTTTTATTAATTCCATTTGTTATATTCTGTTTTATCTCTTATATTTACAGATAAAATTATCTAACAGTTTGATTACTTCAGAATAGCACCTGATGTGACGTTAAATAACAAATAACCCTGATCCCGAACCCAAATCCTCGTCCAGATTTCCCTCCCCCCTCAGACGGGCCTGTACGACGCCCAGGCAGGGACTGGATGTACTTAGTGCTCGTTGGAAGGTGATTAGAGGTGATGGATGGTGAATTTTATCCCATGTAAATGTCTAGAGAAGCAGGACTCTTATCTAAGGGGACAGTTGTATGAGGCTAAGCTACGTAGCTTTGTAGTGTTTTTATGCGTTAGTATAATGTAGGGACTCCAAACGTGGTGTTTCGTCTTCATACTCGGGGCGAATGGAACAGAATGTATGGTTATTGTTAGAGGAGACGGGGAGCTGACAGTGCAGTGCAACACACACACACACACACACACACACACACACACACACACACACACACACACACACACACAGCCCTGGTTTATGGTGGGGCTAGACGGGGAGCAGACCCAGTGGTAGGGTCGAGTG
>JAJAGP010004984.1:0-39909 GCA_025084515.1 Ancistrus triradiatus | reverse complement strand
ATCAGCTACGGCTTATGGATGGATGGCGTGCTGATGCAGAACTCATCGTCCGTGAGCTTCGAGATAGACGGCCTGTCTCCCTGGAGCTTGCACAGCTTCCGTCTTCAGGCGTGCACGGCTCACGCCTGCTCTCTTGGCCCTCTGGTGAGAGCCCATCCCATTTACATTATGCTAAATACCCAAACGTGTCAGATGGCAGCGCGACATCATAAAGGTGATCGATTCGCCCCGTTCAATAAAGCACCTTCTGCTCACGCTTGACATTTGGTGTAAATGCCAATCTGGGCTGGTTTCTGCATTGATGGGACAAATTTGGGCATTTTTCCAATATGGGTGCAATATTTACGCAAATGGCAGGTTTTGCCAACGCAGCAAAAAAGAATCTTGGAAGGAGCCATAGGGGGGCACGGGGGCCCTGGTTGGTAATGTCATCAAGTTAATGCTTCTCTTATTAACAGATCACAACTTGAAATCGTTTGCAGTAGTTTGGTACGTATTATGTTATATACAGCGAATTACAGGTCTAAGTTCTTATTCCTCCTTTCAGGTGGAGGTACAGACATTAGAAATGCCCCCGGTTGGCACTGTGCCTCTGGAAATTGTCACCTCAGACCCAGGCTCCGTGCAGGTGAAGTGGAATGCACCAGCCAAACCCAACGGCAACCTTTCTTACTCAGTGCTGTTCACTGGAAGCTTTAAACCATCAGGTAAATTGAAGATTTCTCTCCCCTTTTCTCTGAGTGAATCTGTCTTCCCCATCTCTCTCCTCTGATCCCCCATATTGACTCCACTTATTCTCCCTATGATTGTTTACACACAGTATGCAAAAAGGGCAGTGAACCCTAGCACGGCGCTCGCATGCCATAATGACTGTAAATAAATTGTTGTCGTTGGCCATTTCTCTCCGGCCGGCTGCTGGGAGGCAGGGAGAAGTTCCTCGTCCTCGGTCGGATAAAAGTGGACAGGTTTGTTAAAAAAGCGTGATGGCATGCTCAGAAGAAATCAGCCTCGCCACACACCACTGCACACCCTCTCTTTTAGAGATAAATGCTTGTGGTGGTGTGTGTGAATGGGTAAATACGTATACACAGTCACACACAGGAAGTGGCTTCATCACAAACTTTATGCTGAGCTTAATTTACTGGAGCCTTAGTTGAGATTGTGTTGTTAACATTGTCCATGTTAAAATTCTGTCATTTGTGGGGTTGGGTATTGAAACCATGCTTTCTTAGTTAAACCTAGTATAAGTACATTTCACATGAATGGTTAATGTGAAAACGATTACTTTCCCTTTGCACCACATCTCCGTTGTTTCAGCAGTTGAAAGTGCTGATCACATTTACATTTACAGCATTTAGCAGACGAACTTATCCAGAGCGACTTACAATTGATACAGTCTTACAATCCAAGCAATTGTGGGTTAAGGGTCTTGCTCAAGGACCCAACAGTGGCAGCTTGGCAGAGGTGGGATTTGAACCCTGGACCTCTTGGTCCATAGTACAGTACCTTAACCGCTAGACTACCACAGTCCCAAAACTTATGAAAAATTATACATTTTCATTATTGAGCAGACAAACTTATCCAGAGCGACTTACAATTGATACAGTCTTACAGTCCAAGCAAGTGTGTCCAAGCAAGCCTTGTTCAAGGACCCAACAGTGGCAGCTTGACAGAGGTGGGATTTGAACCCGGGATCTTTTGCTCAAGAGTCCACTATCTTAACCACTAGGCTACAGTCCCAGTAGTCACCAGTAGTAACTGAGAGACGTTTGGTGTTCCTAGCTCACTGCTTTACTACATTAAGCCACTTTAAGCTTTTCACTTGCAATAGGTTTAAACTGGAAGAAAAAAGCTTAACATAAAACGATTACTTTTGAAGTTGAAATATAAATAAACATGTTCTTTATATCTAAACATTTGGCACATTTTCACCATTTTGGAATTGAAACCTTGAATCAGAATGCAGAATTAGAATCAGACCTGGAATTGATGCAAACAAATGCAAACGATACCCACCCCTTTTCATTTGCCATTGTAAGCACCATTGCTGAGTCATGAAACAAAACATTTTTGTGTTATTATAACATCTAGTTACTTGGGGTGTAACGATACACTCTGCGTACAATTCGATTCCTAATACTGAGTTCACGATTTGATTTTCTTAGGATTTTTTCTTTCTGAAGTGTAAATCATGCAAAACAATGCACATTCTCTTGTATAAGTTTTTAAACACAAAATGAGTCCCCTGCAATTAAAATAAATTACTAGAAACTGAGTTTTAAAATTGTAAATAAAATGCTCTATTGTAACTTCACCATATCTTAAGTAATCCTTTTAAATAATCATTTTTTATTTCTGAAGAATAACTAAAAAAATGTGTACATTTATTGTTTAAAATTTGAAATGAATAGAATCTGGAGTCTGGTGCAATTAAAATAAATTAAAAGGAGCTATGACTACCTGTGGGATCATGCCATGTGATGTGCCCTCTGGTGTTCAGAAATGCAATTTCATTAGGTGATTAAATAAACAGAACGCATGTGACATTGTCAACTCTGCGATGCATGTGGTGACATTTTGCACTTGCACTCCTGCTAGTTTCCTAATAAATGTATGGAAAATAATCTAAAAGTGAATCTAAATCACAAACAACCATCATGCTCACCTTCTTCAGGCCAAACCTTTTTGAGCACCATTGTGACAGGAGCGACAGATGCTTGGTCTGAAGTGGACCACTTTGCCTCTTTGCACATGTACAGTGGTGCTTGAAAGTTTGTGACCCCTTTAGAATTTTCTATATTTCTGGATAAATATGACCTAAAACATCATCAGATTTTCCTACAAGTCCTAAAAGTAGATAAAGAGAACCCAGTTAAACAAATGAGACAAAAATATTATACTTGTTCATTTATTTATTGAGGACCATTATCCAATATTTCATATTAGTCAGTGGGCAAAGTATGTGAAACCTCCTAGGATTAGCAGTTAATTGAAGGTGAAATTAGAGTCAGGTGTTTTCAATCAATGGGATGACAATCAGGTGTGAGTGGGCACCCTGTTTTTTTAAAGAACAGGGATCTATCAAAGTCTGCTCTTCACAACACATGTTTGTGGAAGTGTATCACGGCACGAACAAAGAAGATTTCTGAGGACCTCAGGAAAAGAGTTGTTGATGCTCATCAGGCTGGAATAGGTTACAAAACCATCTCTAAAGACTTTGGACTCCACTAATCCACAATCAGACATATTGTGTACAAATGGAGGAAATTCAAGACCATTGCTACCCTCCTCACGAGTGGTCGACCAACAAAGATCACTCCAAGAGCAAGGTGTGCAATAATTAGAGAGGTCACAAAGGACCACATGGTAACTTCTAAAGAACTGAAGGCCTCTCTCACATTGGCTATTGTTAATGTTCATGAGTCCACCATCAGAAGAATACTGAACAACAATGGTGTGCATGGCAGAGTTGCAAGGAGAAAGCCACTACTGTCCAAAAAGAAAATTGCTGCTTATCTGCAGTTTGCTAAAGATCATGTTGACAAGCCAGAAGGCTATTGGAAAAATGTTTTGGTGAACGGATGGAGACAAAATAGAATTTTTTGGTTTAAAAGACAAGCGTTATGTTGGGAAAGGAAAACACGGCATTCCCAGCATAAACCTTATCCCATCTGTGAAACATGGTGTGGTAATATCATGGTTTGGCCTGTTTTGCTGCATCTGGCCAGGACGGCTTGCCATCATTGATGGAACATGATTCTGGATTATACCAGAGAATTCCAGAGGAAATGTCAGGACATCTGTCCATTAACTGAATCTCAAGATAAGTGGTTCATTCAGCAATACACGACCCAAAGCACACAAGCCGTTCTACCAAAGAATGGTTAAGGAAGAATAAAGTTCATGTTTTGGAATGGCCAAGTCAAAGTACTGACCTTAATCCAATCGAAATGTTGTGGAAGGACCTGAAGGGAGCCGTTAATGTGAGGAAACCCACCAACATCCCAGAGCTGAAGCTGTTCTGTACGGAGGAATGGGCTAAAATTCCTCCAAGCCGGTGTGTAGGACTGATCAACAGTTACAGGAAATGTGTAGTGGCAGTTATTGCTGCACAGGGGGGTCACACCAGATACTGAAAGCAAAGGTTCACATACTTTTGGCACTCACTAATATGTAATATTGGATCGTTTTCCTAAAGAAATAAATGAGCAAGTATAATATTTTTGTTTCATTTGTTCAACTGGGTTCTTTAATGACTTTTAGGATTTGTGTGAAAATCTGATGATGTTTTAAGTCATATTTATGCAGAAATATAGAAAATTCTAAAGGGTTCACAAACTTTGAAGCACCACTGTAGATAGATTAAATAACTTGTACTTGATCACAAAAATAAAACAAAATGCAAACTGGCCACTTTTTAATTGTAACCAATAACTGGGACGACTTGTGAAGTCATAATGCTCTGCTGTCTGCAGTTATCCCTGTGATTTGTTCCACCTGCCACAATTGTTACTGCCAGCATGTTAGCAGTTTTCTACTAACATTCAAATTTTAATTTCACTTTAGTCATTTAGCAGACACTTTTATCCAGAGCGACTTATAACTGATACAGTGTTATAATCCGAGCAATTGCGGGTTTATTGGTCTTGCTCAAGGAGAGTTTGAATGCTAGACATTGTGGTCCACAGACCAATACCATGTGGTCCTCAGCCACTGTGCCATCATACACTGTCCAGCCACTTTATTAGGTACAGCTCCATGGTTCTCCGCTCATTGTCCATTTTATCAGTTGCACTTACCATACAGAAGCAGTTTTTGGAGAACCACTGGATTAGAGGATGCCTAACACTCATGAGCTGCTGTCTCTGACTTTACATCTACAAGGTGGAGCAGTATTGTAGATGTGTCCATGAGTGAGCGAAGGTGGTGTTTAAAAACTCCAGCAGCATTAACACACCACCACCACCACATCAGTGTCACTGCAGTGCTAAGAATGATCCACAACCCAAATAGTACCTGATCTCTGGTGGTCCTGTGGGGGTCCTGACCATTAGAGAACAATATATAGAGAAACAGATGGACTACAGTCTGTAATTGTAGAACTACAAAATGCTTCTATGGTAAGTGGAACTAATAAAATGGACAGTGGAGTGTAGAAACAAGGAGGTGTACCTAATAAAGTGACCAGTGAGTGCCTCTGAAAGTGAGACTGTGCTGTGTAATGGGCTGTATTTAATAATCTGTTGTAGTTTGCTAAAACCTGTCTTGCTTTCCTCCCTTTTTTACTTCTGCTCAGAGGAAATAAGCATCTCTCAGTGTTAGCTCTTTCCTCTGATTGCCAAATGAACACGTCTGACTTCCTCTGCACAAGAGAGCGTTCGTACGCCTTTAGTCCTGCGTTGTCACCCAGATAGCCTCCGTCTTCATATTTGATCATGTACGCGGGCCTAATGATCACCTCACAGGAGCGAATGTTCTTCGTAGTGCACATTTGTTTGTCATCAGCATATTATGTGTTTACCATCAGCAAATTAGTTTTTGTGGAAAATCTAGAAGTTGCGGTTGCCTCGTTGACCGCCGCATTCCTATGTCAGCGTCTAATTAAGCTGAGCTTGCCTGATCTATAATATTTGGACCACATTGCTTACAAGGCAATCAGTCAGCTCCCTTGACGAACATAGTTTGTATTGTTGCCATCCTGATACCATGCACTCATAAGCAAGATTTTCCTTTCTTCCAGCTTTACTTATTCAGGCTTTTTATGCTTTCATGTTTATTCTTTACCGGCTGGAAGTGGTTTGTGTTAAAGACCCTGGCATATTAGGGATTTGCATCAATCTTTAGCTTGTAAGTGCAAATGACTCCTTTTCTTTTCCACATTCATTCATCCATTTCATTCGTTGTCTTATCCGCTTAATCCTGGTTGGGGTCGCCGGAAATCTGGTGCCTAGCTGGCAGGGCGCAAAGCAGGAACAACCCTACACAGGGTGCCAATCCATCATAGGGCTCAGACACTCATAAACACACACACACTAAGGACAATTTAGAAACTCCAATCAACCTAACCCTCATGTCTTTGGAAGTGGTAGGAAACCAGAGTAAACCCACACAGACATGGGGAGGACATCCAAATCCACACAGGTGGGGTACGTAGTCGAGATCGAAGCAGGGACGCTGTGCCAGTGTGCCACCCCACATGCATACAGTCTTATGCAAGTATTTTGTTGGTTTTCTAAGTGGAAAAACATTAACACAACCTCTAGAGATAACACACTTCAATATGCTGTATTTTTGCCTCATTAACAAGGCTGGGTTGCTCTGAGACTTTCTGAGAAGCACATATTGGCTCAATATTTTTTACTCTAACTCTATATATGGTACAAAGAGAACACCTGTGGAGTATCTTTTTATTTAATGCTGTGAAAAATAAAGCTGCTTGCAATTGATGTTGTGTCTCTTAGTTAAGTTTCAAAAGGTTCCCAAAAATGTAAGGTTATAGGACCTTTGTAAATGAACCCTTTTCTCTGGTGACATAGTGTTGTGTGAATGTGAACACCAGCAAGCTGAATATTCATTCATAAGGACCGCTTGTACGACAGCCTTATATGTTCAGACTCAAGTCAAGTCAGATTTTATTGATGTAGTACTTTTTACAATGGAGCATTGTCTCAAAGTCTACCATTTTAGATTATCTTCTAATATCTAGGGCCAATCCCAAATTGGCGAGAGTGGCAAGGACAAACTCCCTAAACATTAGAAGGAAGAAACCCTGTTAGCCAACCACTACAGGTGTCTTGCAGCCAGGTCACCTACAATCGTGTTTGGTTGTGTCTAGGGGATCTTCCTCCCAGTGCTACAACAGCGTCTAATACCCAGTTCTGCAGTGGTGCTTATCTGTACATTAAAATTTGCAGAAATGCATAATATGAAAGCGTATTCCCTGCAAACGTTATGCAAAATTTAATTGTTGAAGTGAACTGGACTTCTTGGTTCTTGAAGATGTTTCAGCTCTCATCCTAAAGGCTTCTTCAGTTCTCCTTCATTTCTTCAGTTGAGTCCAAGAACCAAGAAGTCCACTTGCCCTCAAATCCACACTCAAGTCTACCATGTCCTGGATGACTGAGAGCTTACACAGACGTCATGTGGAATTCTTTTCATTTTGAAAAACAAATCTGCCATTGAGCATGCAAAGCAATGACTGGATCATCCTTGATATGGCTGGCCTTTCAGTTATGAATGCCCTGCTCTACTGGAGAGTTGACGTGGAATTAGGATTCTTTTGGCAGCCTACATCACTGTTTATGTAGGGTTTCTGATTTTTTTATTTGATCTGATAATACACATTCTGCAGAAACCATATTCAGAATTTTAAATTTAGATTTTTCCCCAGGCAATGCTTGGCATCTGGGCAGCAGCCAGCTGACTGAGCTGTGCAACAGATTCCTCATTTGGTCAACGGACTAACCATTTTATTTTTGTTTTTCTCTTTCAATACGTTATTCAATACATTTCCTGAGATATTCTACAAACTATTATAAAATAAGGGTTAATCATTTTGCCAAACTATAGTCCTTTACGCAGGCTTCGCAATGATATATACATTTACATTGATGTCATTTAGCAGACACCCTTATCCAGAGCAACTTACATTTGATACAATTTTACAATCCAAGCAATTGTGGGTTAAGGGTCTTGCCCAAGGACCCAACAGTGGTAGCTTGGCAGAGACGGGATTTGAACCCTGGACCTTCTGGTCTGTGGTCCAGTACCTTAACCTCTAGGCTACCACAGTCCCATTCATAGTATAATATAGTATATAACTTCTTGGTTTCAACTTGGGTATGTCAGAACGTATCCCAATTAGAAAACTCAGCGTGTAGTTCTTAACTAGACTCAAGTGTTATTTCAAGTGTTATTTTTATGGATGTACTTTTTGAACATTCAGCATATTGTAACTATAATTGTAAAAAGTCCGTCTATTCGTTTCAGTGACCAGTCCACAACTCTTTGCCAATAATAAGCAAAGTGAATGTCTGTGACCATCCACATCATTATCTCTAATTAAAAAAAAACATAATTATTTACTTGAAGCACTCTTTACTGCTTGGTAAGTAAAGATGTAGAAGTAGACGCCAAGCTTTCAAAACGTATATATAATATATATAATCTGGAACTGCAAGCCAGATGAAATAAGCACTTTCAGAGGTATGACACAATTCCACCCACTCTTGAAGAATAAATGCTTGAAGTAGTCTTTTAACTGGAGAAGTGAAGATTCTGGTGGACATGTGCATTGTTTTCAGAATGCAAGATGAAGAAAGAGTGTGAGAAAGAACTGAAAAGTCTTTTGTCTGGAAAACCTGCTTTTTGGTTCGTGTTAATACTGGATATACGGAGTTTAAGCAGAAAGCAGTCCACGTGGTGGTAGTAGGCAGAAGTGCACTGATCTCTCACTGACAAATTTATTGGCTGGTGGCCGGCAGTCACAGATTAAGGGAAATGTCGATCAGTAATGACCACCTCTACATGTTAGTATTACCATAAAGCCAGCTTTTTATGTCAGAGTTGTCGAAGTGGGAGCTATTACACATGACAGGGGTGAGCAAGGGACTGCAGACCAAGGCTAGTATTATTAAATATTGACTAGAGCTGTGATTTATGTAGCGCTAGAAGGGGGAAAAAGACTTTTTAACCGTGATATATTTTTTAGTCGCCAAACGCTTCCATTTATCTTGTACTGAAAAGAAAGCATATATTGGCTGCATATTTTTTACTCTAACTCTATATATGGTACAAAGGGAAAACCTGTGGAGTATCTTTTTGTTAATACTGTGAAAAATAACGCTTTTGGCAATTGATGTCGTCTCTGTTTGTTAAGTTTCAAAATATGCCCGAAATGAGGGGTGTAGGAGCTTTGTAAATGGACCCTTTTCTCTGGTGACATGTTGTGTGGATGTGAACACCAGCAAGCTGAATATTCATTCATAAGGACCGCTTGTAAGACGGCCTTATATGTTCAGACTTCAATAGAGAACTGATTCATAATGGAAGTCTAAACATGAACTAACCTAGAAATCATCCTGTAGAAAGGAAGTCCTGTAGAAGAATAGCAGCGATGCTATTCTGTGTAAGATTGTGCTCTCATGACACTTTAACAACGCTCTATGAGCCATTTGTTTTATTGATTCATCCCAGAGGATTAGCAGCATTTTAGAATAAAACCAAGGCTGTTAATACAATAAATCTAAGTCTCTTAATACAAATCTTATGTTCAGTAGTGTGTCTGGCAGTTTTATTACTTTCTGTTCAGTAACTGTTATTAAAATGACTTAGCATTTACAGTACTGTGCAAAAGTGTTAGGCATTCTATGTTTTTCCGTTTATATTCTGCTTATTCTTTACTTAAGTTTTAGTGGTCAGTGCTCTTTGTAGTTCTATAATTATAGACCATCTGTTTCGCCACATACTGCATTATTCCTCTTTAAAATAAAAGTCCTTGGTCAAAACCATAATTTAGAGGACACACTGGACTGAAGACCAAAGAATTAAATGTAATTTTTACTTCTTCTTCTTCTTCTTTTTCTAATTATTATTGTTACCATCAACAATGAATCAGTTCAGTGCAGACATTAAATGACGCATATCTGTATTTATAATTACAAAACAGTTGGAGCACTGTTGTCTTACAACAAGAAGGTCCTGGATTTGATTCCAGGTTGAGCCGTCTGGGTTCTTTCTATGTGGAGTTTGCATGTCCTCACACAGTCCAAAGACGTGCTTGGGTTATTTGATTACGCAAAAAAGTGGCCTGTGTGTGAGTGTGAGAGAGTGTGTAGGTGCCCTACAATGAATTGACACCCTGTGTAGGGTTGTTCCTGCCTTGTGCCCTATGCTGCCGGCTAGGCACCAGCTCTCCCATGACCCTGTAAAGGATTAAGCAGATAAGGATTTGAATGAAGGAAGTGAATGAAATCAGTGGTACAAAGATATGGGAAGAGGGTCATGTAACACATCAAACTTATTGAGAATTTCACAAGAAAAACAATGGTGTGCTTGGTTTTAATGGAACTTTATTCTTTCATGAGTTATTTACACTCTGATAGCAACACCGCAGCAGAAATGTTAGCACAGGCTTCCAGTATCCGTTGTTTCAAATGCTGCACATCTCGTATCTTCACAGCATAGACAGTTGCCTTCAGATGACCCCAAAGATAAAAGTCTAAGGGGGTCAGATCAGGAGAGCATTTCTTCTGCGGTGTTGCTATCAGTGTGGCAAGAGTGGGAGAAGAGGGTTGCATTGACAATCCAACACAATGGGCAGCACTTTGAACATATTTTATAAGGGGTCATAAACTTGTAAATAAACTCACGAAAGAATAAAGTTCCATTTAAAAACCAAGCACACCATTGTTTTTCCTGTGAAATTCCTCATACGTTTGATGTGTTACATGACCCTCTTCCCATTGGAAATAATAAAGTTGGATCTAAAATGGCCGACTTCAAAATGGCCACCATGGTCAACAACCATCTTGAAAAGTTTCCCCCTCCCATATACTAATGTGCCACAAACAGGAAGTTGATATCACCAACCATTCCCATTTTATTTAAGTGAATGCATATAAATGGCCCACCCTGTATTGTTTGTGTGACAATTTAGAGACTTGGAGAAATATCAGATCCAGTTTCTAAGCAATGAATGATGAAATCCACATAATTATGAGGGTTCCCAAACTCTAAGTAAGTAAATAGCTGTAGAAGAGCAGTGTTCATAGTTGGGGTTTTTGTTGAATCCCTGTTTGGTCTGTGTGTTGCAGGTGAGAACGTGAGTGAGCCAGTAGAGATGGTGCCTGAGACGCGCACACTGCTCCGTACAGTTACAGCGGGTCGGTGGGCTTCTGTAGAAGATCTGCTGCCCTTCTCTAACTACACTGTGAGCGTCAGAGCGTGTAACACTCAGGGCTGTGTGGAGAGTGCCCCCACTGGTATCTCACTCCCTCCAGCAGGTTAGTGCTTGAAAGTCATGTCCTGCTCACTTAACACATGGGTTATTATGACCAGTTTAAAATGTTAAAATCTCATTTTAAAAATGTGGAACAATGTGAAAGATGCTTTTTCAATACCAAACCTTCAATATGTCTAATTAACAGTTTTGAATCAGCTTTGTAACACTTATATAAGAAATACAATTTGGTGCTGAGTGGGTGTGTTTTAGCACAACATAGCGGGTGTAGGTGACATTCCGAATGGATTCTTGTCTCTACCCGTGCCCTCTACTTCACCTTTATCAGTGACTAATTCAGTTTAGTACAAGCAGGCAAAAGTATGGAATTACCACACTTTATACCACACTTTTTTTTTTTTTACTTTTTTTTTAAAGGTTTTTTTTTTTTTTTTTTTTTTTTTTTTTTACATATTTTTTTAAATATGACACTAAACAATTTGATTGAATGCTCTGCTCTGGTCTGGTCTAAATGCTCTGGTTTCTTAAAGCATACCTCTACCAGTCAAATTAAATGAAACTAGTTTAATTAATGAGATCAAAAATATATTGAATCACTTAAGGTAGAAGAAAAGTTGAGGTAATGTTTATCATTTACATTTACAGCATTTAGCAGACACCCTTATCCAGAGCGACTTACAATTGATACAATTTTACAATCCAAGCATTTGTGGGTTAAGGGTCTTGTTCAAGGACCCAACAGTGGCAGCTTGGCAGAGGTGGGATTTGAACCCTGGACCTTTTGGTCCAGAGTCCAGTACCTTAACCGCTAGGCTACCACAGTCCCACAATCATCTCTCCTAGTCCTTAAGATGATATGAAATCTTGTATCATAAATGACTGGGGAAATTGGTACTTTTTTATAGGACAGTCACCCAGCTCTTTACTTATACGAATAAACAAATCACAGATATGACATCACACAATTGTTGTGTAATAGTTGAACATTCTGCTTCATGAAACATGCCCCAAACAAATTTAATTGCCGTTTGTTTTGGTCGTCCGACTTTTGGTTTATTGGTGACAGAACCTGTTTTGTGCAAACAGTTTGCCAGCAGCACTGTGGGTAATGGCAGGCCTGTTTGGGTGGTATGGGTTGAAATCTTTTTGAGACGCATGTGCTTCGTTCACCAGGAATGAGGACGATCTCAGCACGTCACACATACAGAAGAAAAATCACTGTTTGAACACAAAAACATATGAAGTTATCCTAACACGAATCAAACCATTGTTTTCTGGTGAAGTTCTCTACCAGTTTGATGTGTCACACAGCTGCCTTCCCATTTGTAACATCTGGGACGGTGGCATTCAAGATGGGCACTATGTTGCTGACATGGCCTAACAGGTTTCCCCCTTCCCCTATAGGTTGTGTCTAAAACTGGATCACCGTCTGCCAAATCGTTTTCATTTTTTATGGGTGTTTCCTTGCTTTTTGTATCTACACTCTTTATGGGTAGATGGAGAGGTTCAAGTTTTTGTTTAACAACCAGAAATGAGCTGACGATTTATCTATGAACTTCCTGAACTGCTCTGTTAGCGCGCTGTTGCCCCGTTCAGTGTAAACATTGAATTTGTCACACCTTCTTAAGCCTGTAGAAACACACAGCATAAGCGCTGTACATGTACCCTGGCAAACTGAATCCCTCCAGCCTCAGTGTTTAATCACGCCTCTTGCTACATGGCACTGTGAGGTGTTTGATCACACCGGAGAATGCTCTCACCACCGTACAAGCAGAGACAGTCCAAGTACAGTAGGGGCAAGAAAGTATTTAGTCAGCCAATGATTGTGCAAGTTCTCCTACTTAGAAAGATGAGAGAGGTCTGTAATTTTCATCATAGGTACACTTCAACTATGAGAGACAAAATGAGAACAAAAATCGAGGAAATCACATTGTAGAATGTTTTAAGAATTTAATTGTAAATTATGGTGGAAAATAAGTATTTGGTCAGTAACAAAAGCTCAACTCAATACTTTGTAACATAACCTTTGTTGGCAATGACAGAGGTTCAAACATTTCCTGTAAGTCCTCACCAGGTTGGCACAACTGTAGCTGCTATTTTGGCCCATTCCTCCATGCAGATCTCCTCTAGAGCAGTGATGTTTTGGGGCAACACGGACTTTCAACTCCCTCCACACATTTTCTATGGGGTTGCGGTCTGGAGACTGCGTAAATACTTTTTACTGTATGTTCTTTGACAGAGAACCACGTATGCTGCTGCTGAACTAAAAAATCAGCTTTGTGTGCACCAGTGTCTCACACACACACACACACACACACACACACACACACACACACACAGGAGACGAGATGAGCGGTTGGAAGTTTATTACTGTGCTTAAGAGTCTCACTTTCCCCACTGTTAAATTGTTGTTGATTTTAATTATGGCTCTTATGGCCCTGGAATGTTCTCGTTTATGACCTTCTCGTGGCAAATGAAAGGTAACAAGTCATTAGTTAAATAGGGCTCGGTCCATGCTTCCTTTTTTAATGGTGTGGGAACTTATTACTCTGATTTACACACAGGATGGGTGGTGGGAAACATGCGCCAGGCTCTTGGCTATACGTGCTTGAGCAGCAGGTAAATTAACCATAGGGAGATAAAGAAAGGAGAGCGGACGCTTCCTTCTTACTGAACTGGTGTGGGCAGGAATGGAGAAAATGAATCAATGAACAGAAGTATGGCTTGTGCACGAGTTTATGGTGGAATCTTGGTTGATGTTTAGACCTCTTTTAGGCCTGGATTTCCTGGTTTACTAGTTGTGTAACAATATGCAAGTTGCTACGCTATGATTTTTGCTTCAGGGGTGATGTCAGGGTGATACACAATTTCGATCACTTTTGGCCCATGCCATCCTGCATGCCCTACTCCGTCTTTGACACCTTCATGTCAGATGTTTGTCTTCTTTGTGTTCATTCCAGTTCTGGTTTGTGCCTGTTCTGTGTCTATTTCATGTTTGGTGATTGTGTTTAGCCTGTCGTTCCAGTTCCAGTTGTTTAAACCTGTTGTCCTCATTTAGGCTGTTCTTGTTAGCCTCATTGCCCTTATGTTAGTTTGTAATATTTAATGAAAGTAGTTTGATCTCATGGCTCATTCTCTCAGTCACATTGACCCTTCACATCCTTACTCTGTAAGCGTACAGCTTTATTTCTAAAAACGCAGCTCTTGTTTCTAAAATGACTGAAGATGAGTAGCAGTAAAATGCTTCTGTTGTGTGTGCAGTTGTTTGCGAGAAAATGTCAGCTGTACATGGAAAGCATGTTCAGCACAAATGGCACACTTTTAGTCAACCACATGCTGAGCATCCTAACACACTGGGAATAAAAAGGAAAATATTGCCATATCTGTGACTTTAAAGTCGATTAAGGGATCTGTGAGAATGTGGGGGATTTACTGAGAGAGCATGTCATTGACGAATGCTGATAGTTAAACCCAATACAAGAGACAAAAATGCTGTGAAAACATGTGTGTCCAGTATTTTCTGTTTGTATTTCAGTAAACAGACTGAGAAATAATACAGGGTCAATATACCGTTGCTAAAACAACAAATCTAGTTGTGGCCTAATACTTTTGACCAGTACTGTAATTACATTATTGTTTCCACTCTCCGTCTTAGCCCTCCCTCTCTCTCTCTCCTCTCTCTTCTCTCACTCACACACACACACACACACACACACACACACACACACACACACACACACACACACACACACACACACACACGTGCCTAATTACATCTTAGATCTGGGGGTCAGTGTGGCACCAGCATTTCATGTGATAATTCCTCTGACATGTAGTAGGATTCTTTTATTACACCAATATGATTATCCTCATTTTGCCTCCAGCCCAGATGCCTGTGAGACCTCCAGCCAGGTGGTGGATGACATCTCCACTGATCAAAGCCAAAGTGGTGGTGTAAAAACATGAAGGAGGCCTGATAACCACCTAAACAATTGGTCTAAATCGTGATAAACCAGGAGGAGGACCACAGAGGGATCTTTTGTCCCTTCTATATTCAGCCTTGATATTTACTGGAAAGGCTTTTCCGCTGTGTGCTTTATCCGTATCCTGCTGCCTCCCACAGAAACAAACCTGTTTTCCTACAAGGATGTGTGTTTTGTGAATATATAGCAAGGGTAAAAACACAAATGACAGAACAGAAACCTGGAAGCAAATGCCTCAGAATTACAGTATGTTCTTATGAAAGTTTGCTCAAAGGACCTGGGAGTAATATTTAGTGTCATTTTCAAAATGGTACAGGGTAAAATACTTTATATTCCCAAAGTATATTACAGGTCTTAAGTTGTAAGAATAGAATGATTCTAACATTTATGGATATTTGTAGGTTTCAGTAATATATATTAAATATTATATATATATTACATATATGTAAATATTTACATTTACAGCATTTAGCAGACGCCCTTATCCAGAGCGACTTACAATTGATACAGACTTACAATCCAAGCAATTGTGGGTTAAGGGCCTTGCTCAAGGACCCAACAGTGGCAGCTTGGCAGAGGTGGGATTTGAACCCTGTACATTCTGGTCCATAGTCCAGTCCTTATCTGCTAGGCTACCACAGGCATCCCATGCATGTGAGTTGAAACAAGAATTAAATGTATTTATTTTTGTGCTATAATATAGGTTCCATCACCATGAACAGCCTGCAGTCTGTCTTCATTTTGAAACAGACGTTGCCATTCCTATCCAAGTGATATCCTCTAGATTTTATTTATTTTATTTATTTATTCCTAAAACGCTTTTTACAGTGGATCACTGTCTCAAAGCAGCTTTACAATTTTCTCTCATCTTCTATTCTCTAAGCCCATCTCAAATTGAACAAAGTGGCAAGGAAGAACTCCCTAAATGTTATAAGGATGAAACCTTGGGAGGACCAAGACTCGAAAAGGGTCCCATCCTCCTTGGGCAGCCCAGACGATATACGTAAGAATTAAACCAAGTTATCACATTAATAAGGTTATAGTAATAGTTTAAATAAACAGAAGCTAAATGAATGTTAACAAAGAGAACATATTAGGAAGAAAATGTGTCATACTTCACAATTTGCTAAACAATTTAAAACACTCTCAGGTTCTTCCCCTGGCCCAGAAATGCTGTGTTGGTGTTAGAGCCGATCGAGGCCGCAGTTCACATGGCCTCAAAATGGCCTTTGGGAACAACAGACAAAGAGCAAAGTTGTGCAAGTAAAAATGTTCAAGTTCAAAACAAAGACGTGAGGAAGTATAAATTTTAAATACCACACGTTTCCCTCCACTCTTCTCAGCCAGATCTTTAGGCTTCTCGTAGCTGAACTGAAGCCTTGTCTCGAACTGTCCTTGTTATATCAAAGAACAGAAGAGGGAGAAAGCTAAGAGATCCAGAGGAAACATAAAAGTGCATAGTTTAAAATGATTAGTGACACTTTTGATATACCTGAGGGAGCCGAAACAAAGGGGAAACTCCATGCCGACTGTTATGTGAAATAAGTCTGTAAGGAATTAACTCTTTTGTCAAATGGTTGTCTTTGTTCAGTAGAAGCTCTTGCTATGTCTGTTGCTCTCACTGTCTGTCTCCTTCTATCTGCTTCATTCTCTTTGTTTCTGTTTCTTTGTTTCTCCTTTTCTTGGATGACCATGTTAACGTTCTCTTAGTTCATGCTCACACAACAAGTGTTTTTTTAGGTTGTTCACATGATTTTGTCCCATATTAATCTAAAGAGTTGAGATTTATTTTATTTGAATAGTGGAAAAGTCCAGACCTCAAATGAGCAAGCCAGAGATGCAAGTTTAAATCTCCCTGAGACTCATAAGGAAGAAAAAAGGATTCTAACAAACAACCTGTCCTCCTGAACATCCTCAAATGACAGTATTACATTTTAAATAGGCCTTGTATAGTCAAATAATAAACAATAGCTTTAGAAATGTTGTTAAGGGAAGCATGTTCTGAATAGGAGTGTTGATAAGACCTCATTCTTGGTGAAACTGTAACTTTGAAGTCTCAAACACTGTCACCTGCACGACCTGCTATAGTGAATAATCAGGACGCCCACAGACTTCCACATCACAACATGATAGGTGAGTCTGTGGGCGTCTTGTTTATTCACTATAGCAGGTAGGTGCAGGTGACTCCAGATGAAAAATAGGAAAAATCGCAGCAAGGTATCATATTGGGATCGTGCACCAATGTACAGTCAGCAGGTGACAGTAACCAGAGGTGAAGGTGTTGATCAGGATCTACCACCAGAATCCCCATGGGCCACATATAGTATTAGGCAAAAGTCTTAGGCCACCATTAGATTAGATATACCATTGTTTTAACATAATGACCATGAATAACTATTTCTCAGTCTCTTCATTAGATTATAACCAGAAAATATAGGAAATGTGCATGCAGTATTAAAAAATTGAAAACCGTCTTCTGTAGACTTCTGTAGCAGTATCCAGCAGCTTCATTGGGATGCCAAGTTGACCCTTCTGCAGTCTGAAGAAGCTTTATGGACTTTTTGGAAGGGAAGCAACCGAGAAACCACTTTTTCAGAAGGGAAACAGTGAGAAAAGGCTAAAATATGGTAAAGCCCACAAAGATTGGAAAGGTCAGTGGAAAAGAGAGTATTATGCAGTGACAAATCCAAGTTTGAAATTTTTGGGTCCACTATTTTTAAGTGACAATATGTTATAAATGGTCATTACAGCAATGCTAAAACAACAAATCTAATGGTGTCCAACGACTTTTAGCACCATAATGTAAGGACACCATGAGCTCCACATTTCGGATGAGATCCAAACCTCCTCAGTTAACCACATCTCTACTGTCACCTAACCCAAGTAATGGCATAGCAGAGGTTGAAGTTTGTGTCTATTTTGACTTGCTTTTGTGTGTTTCGCTCTCTTATTGAAAACTTTTGATCTCGAATAAAAGACATGGTCTCACCCAGGCCACAAGGTTTTGTACTTCTTTAACTTTTTTCCTAATTCTTATTTGTTGTTTGCTTATTTATTTATTTAACGTCAGATCAGCATAAATGGCTATTCATGATAGGAGCAAGGTTATAAAGATTCAAGTCAGGCGATTTAGAGTTACCAGTTGTCCTTTGGAATGTGATAGAAAAGCAAATTCTAATTCTAAATAAATTAATTGACTAATAAAAATATGGGTGGTTTAACACTCAAGCCAGTGTTGCTAGACTCGAGCGATGCCAAATGTGACAGCTTACAATGGATAGAATGTTTTCTGTATTGTGAGTGCTTGGGCATGTGCATCCCTCCTTTCAACTTGTATTGGAGTATAATGTACCTGCAGTTTGAAGCAGACCTCTTAGCAGTGGTGCAGAATGGTGGATTGTAGTTCAGACTTGTCCATATGCTCATCATCATCATTACGTTTATGAGCACTTGGCCACTTCTTCCTAATTGGGCTTTAGTATCAAAGACAGATGGGGGAAAAAATCTGTACAATGGCTTTTAGTATCAGAGTCCATCCAGCAAAGCTTCTGCTCCTAGGGTTTGTATTCCAGCACCCAACTTTTTTGAAGCCTAGCCCAAGCACTGGTGCATTATGAAAATGGGAGCTTGGCAGCATGCCATCCTGGTGTGAGTGATGAGGCTGACCCCCTGAAGTTGGTCCTCACAGTTATAATACCCCAGCATACTGAAGGAAGTTGTGCCTCTTACAATGCCTTTGTATTGCGACCACTCCTCCTTTTCTATTCGATTCCTCCTGTCACATCAGATGAAGGATGGGCACAGGAAGCTTTTAAATGTCCCTCAAAGAAACCTTGTGTTTACTGACATCATTGGCAGGCCGCTTGCTCATCAATCAGTGCATTAGCATCTTTTCCCCTCATGTAATTGCTCAGAATATTAGTTGATCTCATTCGACTCGTCGCCGAATGCCCCGGGGACCAGGAGCTCTGGGATTCTTCGCCTTTGTAGCTCGCACACTCTCTGACCCTTTTTGTTTTACGAAGCTCCAGTCATTGCGAGCGCAATTGGTATTCCGGAGAGGCGATTCTATTTCAGTATGCATAAAATGACTTAAGTAATCAACAGTTATTGAGTGCTTGTGGTTGCACGAGAGGGATGTTGATTGAGAATGAGCCTACACTTAAGAGGAGGGCCTCGCTCCCATTGCTGAAGTGCTGTATTATTGAAACAGATGCTGCCTGAATTGCTCCTCAAAACAGATGACTTGGCCTAGAGTCTTTACCAAGTGCTGTTGCAGTCAGCCGAATCAGCCTGTTTTCCTTCACAATTGTTGTCTTAAGATCTTCCTGCAATATCATTTAATGGCTTACAAATCATGTTGAAAAGTGCACTTTGAAAGCACAACTGTAGCATGTTGCATTATGCATTACCATTAGGGAATGCAATGATTTACTGTTGGGATGTTCACAATGGAGCTCGTGTAAATAGCCTTTTAAAGGTTAAAAAATATTTGTTCTATTTTTTTAAAATAGTTTTTTCATTCCATTAACAACTTAGAACTACTATCTGAATGGTTCCAATTCCAATTATAGCAATAATATGCTGCCTGTTAGGCACCAGCTTTCCCGCAACCCTGTCCAGGATTAAGCGGATAAATGGATGAATTAATGAATAAATGAATAACAGCATAGTTTAAATGTTGTCTGTCTAAATCACAGACCATACAAGATTCTTCCATTGCACCACATTCCACTACCAGTGCTTCCGATGATTTCCCACAGGGGTTAGAATGGGAATTCTGACTGGTCTGTGGCTAGGCAGCCTTGTATGCAGTGACACATTCATCCAGTGGCCTTAAAATGTACAATCTTTCTGTAACTTGTACCATAGTACACTTATGGACAAAAACATAACTCACTCAGGTAGAAATGTTGGATCGCTGCAAAACTCAGCATGCAGTTCTGTCTTAGGTAGATATGAAAATGATTACAGGTGTGGTCTGCTTAGACACTGGGTCTTGCCACAAAAGGGCGTGCTTCCCCGTCTGCTCTATAAAAAGGCTCTCACGGGCTACCTTTGGATGGTGTACATCTTAGTGAGATATCATTGACTGCTAGATGTGTCTCAGTGTGGCGTTCATAGATATTTTGCTGAGTTGACAGACTTTGAGAGGGGGTGTATCATTGGAGTGAGAGAACCAGGATGGTTGGTTTGAAGAATTGCCCACCATCTAGGCCAACTGAGCTAGCTGATGTGTTGGGTGTAATGGTTCCGTGAGGTCATGTACCCACGGCAAACAGGCTCTGGACGGCCCAGACAGACCACCAGTAGAGTGGATTGTTTGACCCGCCGACAAGCACAAGAGCTCCCACAATGTCGTTTGTTCATCATCCAGACACAGTTGGTACCTTCACTAAACACCCCTGTCTCTACCCAGTCCATTTCTAGGCACTTTGCAAAAGGAAATTTGTTGTCACTGCATCCAATGTGTGTCCGGCCATTGACAGCCAGCCAACGTCCTGTTTGTTTGTATTGGTGTCGTGAACGAGAAACCTGTACTGCTATGGACTGGAACCATATCGTCTTTAGTGACAAATTGTGGTTCTGTTTGGGATCCTACATCAGGCGGGTTTAAGTATGGAGGCCTCAATCCTGCTGTGGAGTGACACACTGCCCCAACTGCTGGTGTGATGGATGACGATCTACAGGCCCAGCTCTAACGTCTGTGGGCAATTGTGCCACAGGATACCATACCCGGACCTGTGTGCCTCCAATGCCCAACTACAGTGGTGCTTGAAAGTTTGTGAACCCTTTAGAATGTTTTATATTTCTGCGTAAATATGACCTAAAACATCATCAGATTTTCACACAAGTCCTAAAAGTAGATAAAAAGAACCCAGTTAAAGAAATGAGACAAAAATATTGGACTTGGTCATTTATTTATTGAGGAAAATGATCCAATATTATTTCAAGCACCACAGTGCTTGAAATAATTTACAGTTTTCCCTAATAAACCTTACTCCAATATTGTAACATCATCATTTATTGTATATTATTTTGTATTATATTGTAACACTTACATCATTATTACATTCCCACATATAAAGTTTCCATCAATTCCATCAACTCCTTGTTGGTGATTTTTTTTAATTATTCATTTTTTTATTTTTAATTCTTGAGCATCGATGAGCCATGGGTGCCCAACATCGTGTCCGCAGTTTTTGGTTTGTTCTTACTCAAACCAAGTCTGAGATGCTTTGACCCAGTCACATAGCTGTAATGATTTGGCCATTGTCAGAATTCTTTGAGATTCTCATTAATGTACATTTCTGTTTGTGTGAGAGTTTTATTTTTTATAAAGTTAAAGTAATCGAGCTGGTCTGAGTATTTCAGAAACTGCTGATCTACTGGGATTTTCACTTACAGCCATCTCTAGGGTTTACAGAGAAGGGTCCAAAAAAGAGAAAATATCCATTGAGCAGCAGTTCTTTGACTGACGATGCCTTGCTTCTCCCTGAGGTTAGAGTAGAATGGCCAGACTAGTTTTAGCCGATAGATGGGCAATAATAACTCAAATAACCACTCGTTACAACTGAGGTATGCAGAAGAGCATCTCTGAACGCATAGCACATCAAACCTTGAAGCAGATGGGTTACAACAGCAGAAGACCACACTGGGTGCCACTCCAGTCAGCTAAGAACAATCGATGCTACAGTTTGCACAGGCTCACCAAAATTGGACAACAGAAGATTGAACAGAAGACATTCAGATGGTAGGGTCAGAATTTGGCATAAACATCAGGAAAGCATGGATTCATCCTGTCTTGTATCATAGGTTCAGGCAGCTGGTGGTGTAATGGTGTGGGGAAAATTTTCTTGCCACACTTTGGGCCCCTTAATACCAACTGAGCATTGTTTACACGCCAGAGCCTACCTGAATATTCATCCCTTTATGACCAGAGTGTACCACCCTCTGATGCCTACATTTGCATTTATGTCATTTAGCAGATGCCCTTATCCAGAACGACTTACAATTGATACAGTCTTACAATTCGAGCAATTGTGGGTTAAGGGTCTTGCTCAAGGACCCAACAGTGGCAGCTTGGCAGAGGTGGGATTTGAACCCAGAACCAGGATCATGGTGTGGCGCACCATTTCACAAAGGTCAAATCATCTCAAACTGGTTTCTTGAACATGGTACTGAGTTCACTGTACTGCCATAGACATGTCCTAGGTTAATTGCCATCTCTAAAGTGTTTCAGTGGTCTGTGTAAATTCATGTGCTCTGCACTGTCTAGGGTTGGTTCTTGGCTTGTGCCCTGTCCTGCTGGTTAACACCTTTTCTATAAGTAATAAATACCTGTGTTTGACACCCCTTTTCCAGCATCATACCTAAAACCTGTAGGGCTGTGTCACCACCAGCAGTGTTACACTACTGGTTTGGAGCATATGCTGCCCTGCACTTGGCCTGTCTCAATGCCACTTTATCACTGTCTCTCACTTTCTCTCTCCCACTGCCCTTAGCTCCAGATGGCCTGTTTCCCCCGAGGCTTGCAGCTGCCACCTCCACCTCTCTGCAAGTTGCATGGCTCAATCCCATGCGCCCCAATGCTCCTGGTCCACTGCGCTATCAGCTCCAGATGAGGAACTCGGCCATCCAGCACGTCCGGCAGTGAGTCTGTAACCAGCAGCAACACTACATGCACACATGTGACTGTGTTTCACATGTTTGTACACTACTTACACATGTAGGTCACGGTCATGGTGAATAGATCTGGCTTTGGTCATTCTTTTAAGACGTGTTGTTATCTCATAAAAAGTTTGTTGAACGCTATAGAAAGCTACATTGGTTACATGGGTTTTTGAGTATAAGGATATGTTTAGTGTTTTCAGATCATCCCTTTTTTGACTGGCACATTCCCAGACTAATCACTGATGTGAAATGAAGTCAAACGTATTTATATCCAAGCAGCTTTACAACAACCCAACAGGCTTTTCAACCTAGAGCAATAACCCAAATGAGCAAGCATTGGGCAAAGTGGCAAGGACAAATCTAGGGAGAATGGAGACTCAAAAGGATATTGAATCCTGGATGGGGTCATGGGGGGTATAGAGCATACCATGAGGAGCTTCCTCTATCTCAACAGACGGCCAGTTGTGCCATGTGATGTCCTACCCAATCAGTAAGGCACATGTAGGACCACCTTATGCCGTTACTCAGACCATATCAGAGAGCAGTAACTCCCTCCATTCTCTGACTGACTGATGCCATGCCATCAAAGCTAACACTGAGAACACACGATCCTACAGTCACTCTGTGTGCCTGACTAAATGATACAGATAAACATATTTATGTTAGTTTATTCAATGTTTTATTCATTTACACTATTCTGATAATGTTATAGCTTCTTCCTTTAGCTTCCTTTAGCTTCTTCCATACGTTTAGGGAGGTTTTTCCTGCCACTGTCGCCCTAGGCTTGCTCAATTTGAGCTTGGGCTTAGATAATAGAAGATAATAGAAAATTGTAAAGCTGCTTTGAGACAATGCTCCATTGTAAAATGCCCTATAGAAATAAACCTGACTTTTGAAGCATTTTGAAGGGAGTCTTATTTTTTGTGGCTGCTTTGTTGCCTCGGGACTTAGACAGCTTTCAGTTATTGAAAATTCAAAATGTAACTCTTAAAGGAGAAAGTCAGACAGTCGCCGCACACCTGAAGCATAAACAGAAGTCGGATAACACAATAAGACAATGGCCTGAAAAACACAGCAAACAACAAGCTGTACAAAATTCTGTCACAGTGGGCCAAGTCCAAATCCCATTTTACATGTTCTTGTGTATGAAACGTTTTGCTTTTTATTGTGCGTATAGCTACCGACATTTGGACCGTGTCTATGCAGTGTTCCTAGCATTCTGAAAGTAGAATGCATTTGGCTTCAGGATGAGAAAGTCAGTCCTGGTTTTTATAACATTTACAGAATGAAGGGCATTATGTACCGTATGAAACCACTGAAAAAATAAGCGGAATAAACCTTAATCCAATGCCAGATTGATGTGGCATGCACTGAGTACTGTTTGTGTGGTCAAATATAAACAGGAAATATTAAAAAAGGAAGTACAGTGGGGCAAAAAAGTATTTAGTCAGCCACTGATTGTGCAAGTTCTCTACTTAGAAAGATGAGAGAGGTCTGTTTAATTTTCATCATAGGTACACTTCAAACTATGAGAGACAAATGGAGAAAAAACCAAATCCAGGAAATCACACTGTAGGATTTTTTAAAGAATTTAAATTGTAAATTGTGGGTGGAAAATAAGTATTTGGTCAATAAATTTGGTTCAACTCAATTACTTTGTAACATTTAACCTTTGTTGGCAATGAACAGAGGTCAAACATTTCCGGTAAGTCTTCACCAGGTTGGCACACCACTGTAGTGGTATTTTGGCCCATTCCCTCCATGCAGATCTTCCCTAGAGCAGTGATGTTTTGGGGCAACACGGGGACTGTAAAACTCCCTCCAAAATTTTTCTATGGGGTTGAGGTCTGGAGACTGGCTAGGCCACTCCAGGACCTTGAAATGCTTTTTACGGCATCACTCCTTTGTAGCCCGACCGGTGTGTTCGAGATCATTGTCATGCTGGAAAACCCAGCCACATTCATCTTCATGCTCCTCACTGATGGAAGGAGGTTTTGGCTTAAAATCTCACGATACATGGCCCCGTTCATTATTCCCTTAACACGGATCAGTCGTCCTGTCCCCATTTGCAGAAAAACAGCCCCAAAGCATGATTTGTTTCCACCCCCATGCTTCACAGTAGGTATGGTGCAACTCAGCATTTTTCTTCTTCCAAACACGACGAGTTGAATTTTTACCAAAAAAGTTCTATTTTGGTTTCATCTGACCACATGATATTCTCCCAATCCTCTTCTGGATCATCCATATGCTCTCTGGCAAACTTCAGACGGGCCTGGACATGTACTGGCTTAAGCAGGGGAACACGCCTGGCACTGCAGGATCTGAGTCCCTCTTGGCGTAGTGTGTTACTGATGGTAGCCTTTGTTGCTTTGGTCCCAGCTCTCTGCAGGTCATTTCCTGGATTATTTTCTCATTTTGTCTCTCATAGTTGAAGTGTACCTATGATTAACATTACAGACCTCTCTCATCTTTCTAATTAGAAGAACTTGCACAATCAGTGGCTGACTAAATACTTTTTTTGCCCCGCTGTAGTTTGTAGGGAGAAATGTTACAAGAAAAGAGAATTCCATCCTCACTATTGGATGTTCTTAAATACAACGGTTCACATACGTTCTTTTGCTTGGACTGTGAATGATCAGTGTGTTCAATAACGAAAGAAATAAGTACAGTTATATATAAATTGAGATTGTATGTAGTCTATAGATTATAGGCAGTGGGAGCCACGAGTCTGTTTTTCATTGTTTCCATTGAATGTAGTTCATTACAGATCATGTAATCAATATATCAGTTTGAGTGAATAGTTGAATCTTTAAAGAATATATTTGATACATTTTTTTAGTATTTCGTATGTTCCCCCTTTTGCTGTAATGACAGCGTGCAGAAAACCCCTGGGTCCAGACATTCATGTGGATGACAGTTTGGCACGTAACCCCTACCTTAACATCATGACCCACCAGAGAGGAGATTAGAGCTACTGTAAATATATATGAATAGCTCAAAAAAGTTATTTCTAAAATTACATATGCTATGTTAAACAGGCAGATATATTGGAAAAAACATATAGTAAGCTCTAGGTTTGTTTCCATATGATGGTGAAAGATGAGGGGCCCAAATGAAAAATAAAAGGACTAACTTCATCTGATATGTATGCATTACATGCTTCCTGACAACAAATTGCTATTTAATCAGAGATGGGGAAATTCTCATTCTGTAGTAATAAATAAATGACTAGGTCCATGTATTATATATTAGACTCATTTCCTGCCATTCTCTTCAAATGTATTTCATTGTTCAGGTGATTTATTTATTATAGTCCTATGGTAAATTTGATAGTGAAGCTTGGTGAAAAGACGCACCGCTTAAAACTAGCCTGGGCCTGCTGAAATCGCTGAGAGGCATAAGGGCATTTAATAAGCCCTACGTATACAGTAGTTTAGTTGGAAAACAAGAAAATGTGTTCGGACGTAATGCCATCTTGTCAGTAACCAAATTGGGGAGAAAATGCCGATTCAAAGCAATGAGCTCATTCCTAATTTGATCAAAACAGTTTGATATAATCATCTTTGAGCTAGGTGTGAGAGTCAGTAATGGAAGTCAGTAGATGTTCAATATTAGTCATTTCTAAAGCTTTATGTATGGAACACCTTAAAAGTGGAGAGTGTGTATAGATGCATGTGTACATTTACAGGTTATTGGACAACGAGACCACAGCCTTCAGTTACCTGGTGGAAGATTTGGAACCATACACAGAGTATCAGTTCAGACTGCTGGTGTCTCACGCTTATGGAGAAAGCTACAGCTCATGGGTCTCACTCCGAACTGCTCAAGCCCGTGAGTGTATCACACACACACACACACACACACACACACACACACACACACAAAAGATGCAAGAAATAGAGGACTTTGTGCTGAAGGTGGTGTGCTAGCCATTAGCTACAATGATTCATATACCTTGACTAGACTGGGAATGATTTATCAATGTGTTACTAAGTACTGCGCTATAAAGCATGGTTAACCTTTCTATTGTGTTTGGATTTACAGCCTATGGGTTATTTCCTAGTAAGTGTTTCTTGCTGTAAGTGCATGAGTGTAAACAAAACTGCTGTCTCACTGTAAGTTTCTTCAGCAGTTGTGCTCTTATTTTTAGTCTCTGTATGAACCTAAAGTGGAGCTTCTTGCTGAGAGGAAAGAGGTGGAATGTGCAGGCAGAGACAGAGTGGCTGTATCTGTATCAGATACTTTACACTGATACACAATCCCGCTCCAGAATTAGACTTTTTTTCAGTTTCAGGTTTAGCTCATCATTCGTTATCTTATTTACATTTACAACATTTAGCAGACGCCCTTATCCAGAGCGACTTACAATTGATACAATCTTACAATCCAAGCAATTGTGGGTTAAGGGCCTTGCTCTAGGACCCAACAGTGGCAGCTTGGCAGAGGTGGGATTTGAACCCTGGACCTTCTGAATCATAGTCCAGTACCTTAACCGCTGGGCTACCACAATCCCACAAAGTAAATTGAATTAATCATTTACATTTACAGCATTTAGCAGACACCCTTATCCAGAGCGACTTACAATTGGTACAGTCTTACAATCCAAGCAATTGTAGGTTAAGGGTCTTGCTCAAGGACCCAACAGTGGCAGCTTGGGAGAGGTGGGATTTGAACCCTGGACCTTCTGGGCCAGAGTCGAGTACCTTAACCGCTAGGCTACCACAGTCTTATAGTGGGTTAGATAGCAAGGTGGGGGATTAAAATTCCCCACCTATTATAACGGAAATCAGATACTGAAAGATTTGAATTTGTTTCAAATACTAAAAGAAAAATCTATAGATGTATTTTTGTTCTTGCAGAGCTAGGAACAAAACTTTGCACCAACAGCTTGTTGCAGTTTGGTGGGTTGCATCTCTTATAATGAAGTGGTAGCCTGTCACTGCACTAATACTTTTTTCAAATAAACTGGATGGATTAGAGATGTACATTGTTTGGGACTCAACAATGAGAGAACAATCGATCATAAAGCAAAATGGCGAAAGTGCAAATCTGCAGCGTGTCTTGAATGAGACCAAACCAGAATCTCAGGATACCACTGTCTAAGATCGAGACAAGTCCAAGTGCAAATACTAACGAGTCCAAAAAACTCAAAAGAAGTCCAAGACAGGTCTTGAGTACTACAGCGCTACCTCACAGTCAGAAATGACCTGTACCAGAACCTCTAATAAGCCTGCACTGAGTGACGATGAATCTGATGAGGAGGACGTGAACCAAGTAGAGGACAATATGGATAGACTTGCATGTAAGAAGAATATGGTTAAAGTGTAGTAACAGCCTTATTTGTGAATAATTAAATATACTCATTTACTTTAAAACCATGAATCAAATTCAACCTAAATAGTACCATGAGGTCCACTTACTTTAGTTTGTGGGACAAAAGAGATGCCCCAGTGTTGCTCAGTGTTATTGCTTTGTCATTCAGTCCTTCATTTAGATACTCGCTTTACCCAGTTCAGGGTCTTGCTTTACCCAGCAAGGGCCAATCTAGTAGTGGCATAGTGTGCAAGGCTGGAGCGGGAACCTGCACACACACTTCGCTCATTCACAGTGGAAGATGCCTGCATTTGTTTGGAATATGGGAATAAACCAGAGGAGTACCCAGAGGAAACCCATGCAGACATGGAGAACATGCAAACATGGCCTCTGGAGTCCTCCGAGCCGTCATGTCACCCTATTGCTTTTTTACTTACTACTAAAATTGAGAGCAACTCTGACCTCTTTAACCCCGATCCTGACACGTTTACAGTGCACCTCCCATAAGCATGTGTAAGTTACATATCCAGTTTCCCATCTACAACATATGGGTTCACATCCTAATCCGTGAACAGAACCACTAGCTCCTGCTTTAATGGACAACAATTTGAAAATTCAGTCTGAGAAACCATTCTGTAACACAAGTAGATGATGTTCTGAACCTCAGCCTCCACCCTCCACTTCCTGCCTGAACTCTATTGTATTCAGTGATCAACTAGGAGGTCATTTTTGTCTGCTATATTGATCATTTAATTCCATCACATGCACTTACAGGACATTGCTAGGCGATAACCTGTGTGGGAGAATATAAGCTTGGTTTTGGAGAGAATATCAGTATTGGGTTTTGTCTTGTTTCAGTATTTTGTCAAAAATAAAAACTGATTGTGACATCACTGGTGTATCCTGGTGCTTGAAAGTCAAGTCAAGTCAGATCTGTTTATATAGCGCTTTCTACAATGGAGCATTGTCTCAAAGCAACTTTACAAGTTTAGATTATCTCCTAATAACTACGTCCAATCCCAAATTGAGCAAGCCTAGGGCGACAGTGGCATGGAAAAACTCCCTGAGTGTTATAGGAAGAAACCTTGGGAGGACCAAGACTCAAAGAGGAACCCAACCTCCTTGGGCGGCGTAGATGATAAATCTAAGAGCGAAACTAAAGTCATGGAGTCAAAGTTAAAATAAAATGTGAAGTATGCACATCGGCATTAAGTGGCCCGGGTATGATGGGGCTGGAGCCGATGACGGAAGCAGCTTGAGTGGAGCTACAGCAGATGAACATCATGTGTGGGGCTGGAACTGCCGGAACACAGCTCGGAGAGAAAACAGAAAATGTAATTAGTTATTGATTAAGAGCACAGTGTCTATTAACAATCACTGATGCCATGTGTAGCATGAGACCCCGGCAGCATTAGCTATAGCAGCATAGCTAGAAAGAGACACAGCCAAAGTTTGTGAATAATTCAGAATTTGTAATATTTCAGCATAAATATGACAGTTTCACACAAATCCTAAAGAGCAGATGAAGAGATCCCAATTTACCAAATAAGGCAAAATTATTATATTTGCTCATTTATGTATTGAGGAAAATGATCTAATATTACATATCTGTGAGTGACGAAAGAATGTGAACCTGCTCTTAGTATCTGGTGTAACGTCTTTGTGAAGCCAAAACTGCACCTAAACATCTGCTGATGATTAGGTCATATTTATGCAGAAATGAAGAAAACACTAAAGGGTTCACAAACTTTTAAGCACCACTGTATATAATGAGCTCTATTTAGAACGTAAGGCTGTAGAAAAGCGTGTGTGTGTTGAACAGAGCCAAAACTAGAGGTGTGTATCTGCTAGATGACCTAGTTGTTGACATTGTGGACTGATTACTGTAATATAACTATATTAGGGTCCATAACAGTCACTCTTGCTAAGTTATAAATTAATTATACTTCACTCTATTATCACATGCATTCTAATTAAGGGGCCAATATTTGCATATACTCAAAATGCTTTGTATTATGGACCATCACCTCTTCATTACCATGCAGTGTGTTAGACCTACTCTCCCCGGTCCACCCTCCTCCCACTCTGCCTCAGTCACTGGAGTTTAACACTGCCTTGCAGCACTCTGCAACTTCTGCTCAACTTCTCTCCCTGTCTCTGAAAGATAATGAGAACAAGTGAACAAGGGGAAGACTTCTAGTTCAGTGATGTTATGCAGTTAAGCGTAACATATAAGCATAACATAAGCCATCCTGGCTTAGATGTAGCAAGATGGGTTCAAACCATAATACTACCGCCACCATGTGTTACAGATGGGATTAAGGTATTTTTACTGGAATCCAGTGTTTTCCTTATTCCAGACATAAGTCTTCTTATTAAGCCAAAAAGCTTTGTTTTGGCTTTATTGATCCACAATCTTCCTGGCTTGTTCTTGTAATCTTTAGCGAACTTCAAGATATGTATAAAAAGCTTTGTTTTCAGAAATCTTCTTTGTTTGTGCCATGATGCACTTCCACAAATCTACGTTGTGAAGATCAGACTTTGATAGATCCCTGTACAACAGTGTGCCCACTCACGCCTGACTGTATCCCACTGATTGAAAATAGCTGACTCTATTTTCACCTTCAGATTAACTGTTAATCATAGAGGTTCACATATTTGCCACCCATAGATATGTAATATTGAGTCATGTTCCTCAATAGATAAATGACCATCTATAATTTTGTCTATATTCAGGTTATATTTATGCAGTAATATAGAAAATTCTGAAGGCTTTACAAACTTTCAAGCAGAACAATATATGTTCTGTGTTTCTACACAGTGGTGCTTGAAAGTTTGTGAACCCTTTAGAATTTTCTATATTTTTGCATAAATATGACCTAAAACATCATCAGATTTTCACACAAGTCCTAAAAATAGATAAAGAGAACCCAGTTAAACAAATGAGACAAAAATATTATACTTAGTCATTTATTTATTGATGAAAATGATCCAATATTATATATTGGATTAGCAGTTAATTTGAAGGTGAAATTAGAGTCAGGTGTTTTCAATCAATGGGATGACAATCAGGTGTGAGTGGACATCCTGTTTTATTTACAGAACAGGGATCTATCAAAGTCTGCTCTTCACAACACACGTTTGTGGAAGTGTATCATGGCACAAACAAAGGAGATTTCTGAGGACCTCAGAAAAAGAGTTGTTGATGCTCATCAGGCTGGAAAAGGTTACAAAACCATCTCTAAAGAGTTTGGACTCCACCAATCCACAGTCAGACAGATTGTGTACAAATGGAGGAAAATTCAAGAACCATTTGTTTCCCTCCCCAGGAGTGGTCAACCAACAAGATCACTCCAAGAGGCAAGGTATGTAAAAGGAACCCCAGGGTAACTTCTAAGCAACGTGAAGGCATCTCTGCACATTGGTTTAATGTTAATGTTCATGGAGTTCCCACCATCAGAAGAACACTGAACAACAATGGTGTGCATTGGCAGGGTTGCAAAGAGAAAGCACACTGGTCTCCAAAAAGAACATTGCTGCTCATCTGCAGTTTGCTAAAGGATCCACGTGTGGACAAGCCAGAAGCTATTGGAAGAATGTTTTTGTGGACGGATTGAGACCAAATTAGAACTTTTTGGTTGGTTTACAAAGAAAAGCTTTATGTTTTGGAGAAAGGAAAACACTGCATTCCAGCATAACAACCTTATCCCATCTGTGAAAACATGGTGGTGGTAGTGTCATGGTTTGGGCCTGTTTGCTGCATCTGGGCCAGGGACGGCTTGCCATCATTGATGGAAAACAATGAATTCTGAATTATATCAGAGAATTCTAAGGAAAATGGCATGGACATCTGTCCATGACCTGAATCTCAAGAGAAGGTGGGGTCATGCAGCAATCAAGACAACGCCCTAAGCACACAAGCCGTTCTACCAAAGAATGGTTAAAGACGAATAAAGTTCATGTTTTGGAATGGCCAAGTCAAAGTCCTGACCTTAATCCAATCAAAATGCCATGAAAGAAGTTCATGTTACAAAAAACGTTTAGTTGCAGGTATTGTTGCACAGGGGGTCACACCAGATACTAATAGAAAAGTCACTCACTAATTTGTATTGTTTAATATTGGATCATTTTGCTCAATAAATAAATGACCAAGTATAATATTTTTTTCTCATTTGTTTAACTGGGTTCTCTTTATCTACTTTTAGGACTTTGTGTTAAAATCTGATGATGATTTAGGTCATATTTATGCAGAAATATAGAAAATTCTAAAGGGTTCACAAACTTTCAACCACCACTGTATATAGAAAAGACATTAGTCTGTAGAATCTAGTAAAGTCAATGTAACTGTTTTTCTTATAATCAAGCCTTAGCACTTTTATCAAAACAGAGCTTCATTCCAGGAGCATCTACCTCCAGACTGATCCCTTTATATTCACGTTGGTCTTCCTGCTACTGTCATCAAGGCCTGTAGCACTGAGAACAGATACACATTACTAAGGAGTAAAGGCATTACTATTATTACTAAAACAAATCTTTTTGATTCTACATTGATTTGGGACATGATGAGTGCAAATGACAGGTCTGATTCGATTCGCCTCACTCATATGGATTATTGCAGAATAACTACTTTTAATAGCTTCTGGCACAATGTATAAACACCATCAATAGGCCATCATCATGAAATAATAGCCAGCATATCCACACTAAATTAACAGTGAGAAGGAACTGTAGATATTCTTCAAAGTAATGCAGCTACATGTGATCAAGGAAGGGGAAAGGACGAGCAAGGTGAAACACGCAAGAAATGTACTTCATTTTCTTCACTTCCTTTATATTCCTCATCTGCCATCACTTTTTTGTCTGAGTTAGACATGTTCCTGGAGACAGCTCTCTTCTGATCACCCAAGGAAATACTCAAAAGAGTAAAGGTATGAGGTGTGGCAGCACTGGCCTGCATCAAGTTTCTTTTCTTTTGTGGGACTGTGGTAGCCTAGTGGTTAAGGTACTGGACTCTGGATCAGAAGGTCAAGGGTTCAAATCCCACCTCTGCCAAGCTGCCACTGTTGGGTCCTTGAGCAAGATCCTTAACCCACAAGTGCTTGGATTGTAAGACTGTACCAACTGTCAGTCGCTCTGGATAAGGGTGTCTGCTAAATGCTGTAAATGTAAATAGTAACAAATAGTTATTAGTGCTTTTAGTTTTTTGTTAACATAGTGTAAATATTTTGTTTGAGCTTGTATATACTTTTTACAATATAGAGATCTATTGATATGCCCCTGGATTGCAGTCTCGGCTGAAACTTTTCTAGTGATGTATGAGCATTTTAAGCATTCACAAGGCTCTATTGCCTCAGGTTTTATCATTGCATTAAAATTTTATAACCATAGTTTTAATGTAATTCAGTCTGTGAATTTCTGCTCTTTAGACTTGACAGCCAGTCATATGAACATAAATTTTATTATGTAGGCTTTACTTTTAATTCCTACCTGTCGAATGCGTACAAGTACGTCTATGTTTACTTATGTACTGGGTAGTGGACAGCGGTGGCAGAAGAATGCAAGTTATTTACTTAAGTAAAAGTGCTAATATTATTAAAAATATACTCAAGTATAAGTTGAAGTATAGCTTACAGTATGTATTTTTCAGGTACAAGTATAAAAGTACATCCTACTAAATGTACTTAAAGTAAAAAAGAAAAAGTAGTTAGTTAAAAAGCTTTTCTTACTCGGTCTTTGAGGGACACAGCCATGACACTGATGCTATATATTGGTTTGTTCTACAACTGCATGAGTCATTGCAAAAAACCATACAAATGACATTGTCGTCTTTAGCTAACCACAGCAAAAATGAAATAAAAACATTTTCCTGAGAAACCAAAATGTATAAAATACTAAAGTAATGCAGTTTATCATGATATTTAACCCAAACAATAGTTTATCATCATTTAGTGAAACTAACTGCAGCATCCACCTTTTTTAGAGCAGATCTTCTTTTAAACGCTCTATTATACTACTTAATTGAAAAAAAATATAACTTTTTTAAATATACGTGTTTTATTGATCACACACATCGAAATTCGCCGTCCCAAGTACATGGATAAACCGCTGGTACTCAGAGAATGAAAAACAGTGTAAAGTGTATACAATTATTTTGGGGAGAACAATGCATTTTGCTGAACATTCAAAAGTGTTAGAAAGACTTTATAACTTTTGTGTGCCATGACTCGTGAACCTGCTTGGGCATGCTTGGCGTGTCTCAATGATCTCTCATATATGTATCATATAAACGCTTGTAAAGACGTACTGGAATCGTGAAGCGTTCCGTGCTCGGTGAGTGCCAAGTTACAACAATGGGGATCATGCGCCACGACAGTCGGAACCAATGCGACTTTGGCACGTTCACCCTCTCACCAGTTGCAACGTGTCAAGTGTAAACATAGGATTCCGATTGGTGCTTCATTAGTGCCTGACTAGAATTGCCTGTGTAAAAATAAATAAAACAGATAAATAAATAGATGCATAAAAGCTAAAGTGGCGAGCCTGTTTTGAAAGTGTAGTGAGTAAAAAGTGCATTTTTTTAATGCAGTAAGTAAAAGTTAACAGTATTAGGTTACAGAAATAATCAAGTAAAGTACAGATAGCTGAAAATACCTAAATATCTGAAGTTCCAGAGTACCATCTCTGTGGACTGTGGTAGCCTAGCGGGTAAGGTACTGGACTATAGAATCCCACCTCTGCTAGGCTGCCACTGTTGGGTCCTTGAGCAAGGCCCTTAACCCACAATTGCTTGGATTGTAAGATTGTATCAGTTGTAAGTCGCTCTGGATAAGGGCGTCTGCTAAATGCTGTAAGTGTAAATCTCTGGTAGATATGGCAAAAAAGTTAAATAAAAATAGTCTTACATTAGCATTTCAGTAGTACCACTACTAATTGTTAATATTTAGTGGTGAGTCTTTTAAGTACTTTCTATACCCAATATTTTTAAAACCAAGCACTCATAAAATGTTATAATCTTTATCAGATTTGCTCTATGTATCCCTAGTGCTAGATGGTGAAAAACTCACTGTAATGCAGTTGCAGCACCACAAGGCTTGCTTCCACGCAGTACCTCTGTTTTCGCCCTAGCTACTATCACTAACCTTCACAGAGATCCTATTGTCCCAAAGACCTCCACAATGCTTAAAATAATGCTTTTTCTGTTCCTGGCCCACACTCCCTCCTTCTTACCTTGTCACTTCATGGTGTTATTATTATGCTAACCAAATCCTTATAAATGTAATTTAAGGCTTGGCAGCCCACGCTTTTGTTTTTCCTTCTGCTGTAGCGATTTACGGCGGTCCTAGGAAAGTCCCATCTTAAGTATTCCAAATGTCCCGAGATTGCAGCCATTGCCCTGATGGAGGCTGTCTGGCATTACTGCACACTGTTCTCGTCAGGCCCCCAACAGCAGTAAAGCATCAATAAAATCAAAAGCACCTGCATCTTAAATGAAATTTCAATTGAAAAACTTAACAGCCCTTCAAATTGCAAAATTTAACACAGACCAGTAAAGCTTAAATAACACTTTGCCTGTACAGACTGAAACAAGGCTAAATGGGGAGCAGAGGAGACTGTAGCAGGCTGGAGGAAGCAAAGGAGGGGTTTGCACTCAAGGTGACTGGTTTGTCTCATGTGGTAAAATTATTAACAATTAAGGAATTTCTCCAGAGAGACACATTGGATTTGCTATCACAGGTACATAGTGCAGGGTTTTTTTAAAACAGTGTCAAGAGTGGGGGGTGGGTGGGGGCTTTTTCAGTATTCATGGAGGCTCCCGAACCTTTGTGGTAATTGAATCAGTTAGTGCTGAGTAGAGCAAGCATAAAAACCTGTTAACCCAAAGGTCAGATCTGTGCATTGTTTATTTATCAGGGTGGGGAAGTAGCGGAATCGGCAGTTACCCTCCATCACTACGTCTTTCCCTTGGAAACACAAAAAACTTGCCCCCAACAATAACAGGCATTAGATCGTGAACAAATCAGGACAGCTATCATACATACAGGGACTTACATTAAGCAGTTAAGATTTGTTTAGCTTCTGTAATGTTTTCCTTCAGTATCTGGATAAATGTGTTCCCAGATTCTTTAACATTAGTGATAGGATTAAATTATTTGTGTATTTTTTTTTTATTACATAAATAGTTTAACGACTTTAAGATCTGTACAGGGTTGTCGTTGACACATTTTTGTGCAAAACTCTCCACACATTCTTGATTAGGGACTGAGCAGGACTGCAGGCAGGCTAGTCCAGTACCCTCTTCTCCTGCAGCCATGCCTTTGTAATGGGTGCAGCATATGGTTTTGCTGTTACGGTTAATTATGTGAACCAGGGGGTTTTAGGACCCAAGCGCAGGTAGTTGGTGTAAGTAAGTCCTGCTATTGGGGCTGAGGAGACCGCTTATGGGACCGATAGCACTTCACAAAAGCAGCGATGTGGTGAGCGCGAGACAATAATGAAGGTGACTCTTCAAGTGCACGACTCTGGAGTCAAAGTCGACTCCGAAAACGATTTGCGAGTCAACACAGCCTGGGCATGCACAATATTGACAAGCCCTATTCGCAAAACACAAATGGAAAACGCTTATGAAAAATATACTGGTCCTTCTCAAAAAATTTGCATATTGTGATAAAGTTAATTCTTTTCCGTAATGTAAAATCTCCTGATAGCTAGATGCATTGACCCTGCCCTTGATAAAACACAGTGGACCAACACCAGCAGCTAACATGGCACCCCAGACCATCACTGACTGTGGGTACTTGACACTGGACTTCAGACATTTTGGCATTTCCTTCTCCCCAGTCTTCCTCCAGACTCTGGCACCTTGATTTCCAAATGACATGCAAAATTTCTTCATCCGAAAAAAGTACTTTGGACACTGAGCAACAGTCCAGTGCTGCTTCTCTGTAGCCCATGGTAGGCGCTTCTGCCGCCGTTTCTGGTTCCAAAGTGGCTTGACCTGGGGAATGTGGCCACTGTAGCCCATTTCCTGCACACGCCTGTGCACGGTGGCTCTGGAATCGGCACTTCTCCACAATCCTCCTCAGGGTCCGGTCACATCTTCTCGTTGTGCAGTGTTTTCTGCCACACTTTTTCCTTCCCACAGACTTCCCACTGAGGTGCCTTGATACAGCACTCTGGGAACAGCCTATTTGTTCAGAAATTTCTTTCTGTGTCTTACCCTCTTGCTTGAGGTTGTCAATGATATCCTTCTGGACAGCAGTCAGGTCGGCAGTCTTACCCATGATTGCGGTTTTGAATAATGAACCAGGCTGGGAGTTTTCAAAAGCCTCAGGAATCTTTTGCAGGTGTTTAGAGTTAATTCGTTGATTCAGATGATTATGTTAATAGCTCGTTTAGAGAACCTTTTCATGATATGCTAATTTTGTGAGATTTTGGGTTTTCATGAGCTGTATGCCAAAATCATCAGTATTAAAACAATAAAAGACTTGAAATATTTCAGTTGGCGTGCAATGAGTCTAAAATATATGAAAGTTTAATTTTTATCATTACATACGGAAAAGAATTAACTTTATCACAAATTCTAGTTTTTTAGAAGCTACCAGTAGTGCTTGCGAGGTAGCAAATCGGGAAACAAAGCGATGACGACCATTCGCTAGATGTAAGCTCACAAATACTGTGAGCAAGTCTATCAATGAAAACTTGTAGTAGTAGAAGGAAGCAGAAGCTTCGCTGTCATGGCGATGGAGCTGACATCACTCACCAGGAATGAACGTGACAAAAAAAAAGGACAGCGCCAACCAATCACGGTACAATGCCCGCAAAAACAGCAAAAGCAGGGCAAAATACAATATCGGATCGCTTAGTTTAAACTCACGAATACTGAGTATATTCAGTGGCTGTTGAGATGGTGTAAAAGGCCCGGGCAACTTAGCCAACATCGCTAGGCAGGTCACCTCAAGCCTTGCAACTCTACCACACTTTTTCTCTGCAGAGAGTGCATACCGTCTATCCCTAGCCGAAGCCACCAGTGCAGAGTAGAAGGTGAGGGTGCGACAAGAGACACTGCTCACAAACGGCCTTAAATACCTGAACGGGCAGGTGTCCCCTGTCAGGTGTAATCAGCACCTATTGTAATCGGCACATACATGCTAGGGGTTGCGGTTCCAATCCCAGCACATTTACCACGTCTAGTGTCGGGCCGCGGAACTGAATGTTTCCTAATATTTCCATTCTCTTGTGGAAAAATGTACGTATGTCCCTGTGAAAGATGTCGTCTTGAAGGCAGCTTATTCTGCTCTAAAATCTTAGTGTACTTTTCTGCATTAAAGCTGTCATTAAGAAGTGTAAAAGACCTTTGCCAAGGGCACTGACCCGACCCCCCATACCATGACAGAGGCTGGATTTTGGACTTGTACCTGAAAACAGTCTGGATGGTCCTGTTTTATTCAATATTTTATTTATTTGTTAATATTTCCTTAGTTTTTTTTTTTTTTTTAACTATTACTAAAGACTTATTTGTGTAGATCAAATAGTTTAATTTTAACATTTATCATCTATGCCATCCAAGGAGGATGGGTCCATTTTTAAGTCCTCCCAAGGTTTATGCCTAATAAGGTTTAGGGAGTTTTCCTTGCCACTGTAGCCCTAGTCTTGCTGAATTTGGGATTGGCCGTATAATTTAGAAGATCTAAAATTGTAAAGCTGCTTTGAGACAGTGCTCCATTGTAAAAAAAAAAAAAAAGTAAAAATAAAAATAAAAAAAACGCAACTATATAAATAAATCTGACTTGACGTTTCCACTGTGTGATGGTCCATCCCAGATGCCTCTGAGCCCAGAGAACATGGTTAATATAAGGCTGGACATGGTTAATATAAGGCTTCTTTATGCACAGTAACATTTTAATTGGCATTTGTGAATGTAACTCCATATTGTTTGCCAAAGTAATCCCATGCCCATGTGGTTCCATCAGCTATTGTTGAATGACGGTTCTTAATGCAGCGCCGTCTGAGTGATTGCGGATCACATGGGTTCAGTTTGGACTTCTGCACTTTCCTTTTATGCACTGAAATACCTCCAGATTCCTTGAATTGTTTAATGATATTAGGCACTGTAAAGTGAGAAATATGTAAAGCCTTTCCAATATTTCTTTGAGGAACATTGTTTTTAAACATTTCAATAATTTTCTCATGCATTCTTGATAAACTGGAGATCCTCTGCCCATCTTGGTGCCTCAGATACGCAGCCTTTCATGGATATTTCTTTTGTACCAAATCATGATTAGAATCACCTTTTTGAAATCAAATTATTTATTTTTAACCTCATTACTAGCCCTAAATTGCCCCGTTCCAACTTTTTTTGGAATGTGTTGCAGGCCTGCAATGCATAAATCGATGTTTATTAACAAATGAAATTAAGCTGACCAGTCAAAACATGAATATCTTCTTAATCTTTATACTGTGTGGAATTAAGTCAAAGTAAATGTCAGAAACACATCTGAAACCCACATTTATCTGTGATCTGATGAATGCAAGCTAACATGTTCTTTTCCAGTCAGGCTGCTGTTATGGTACAGCCAGCCATTTCCAAATAGCATATTTAAGCACATTAATAGATGTTACTATTTTTAAAAATGATAAACGTGAAGCTGTTGCTTCACAATACAGTGGGGTAAAAAAGTATTTAATCAGCCACTGATTGTGCAAGTTCTCCTACAAGGCCTGTAATGTTCATCATAGGTACAATTCAACTATGAGACAAAATGAGAAAAAATTAAAATCCAGGAAATCACATTGTAAGATTTTTCAAGAACCTGTAACAACTTCTTTAAGAAGCTCTTCTGTCCTCCACTCGTTACCTGTATTAATGGCACCTGTTTGACCTCATTATCTGTATAAAAGACATCTGTCCACAACCTCAAAAAGTCAGACTCCAAACTCAACCATGGCCAAGACCAAAGAGCTGTTGAAGGACGCCAGGAA